>PVJI01017499.1:0-35517 GCA_004026765.1 Micronycteris hirsuta
AGCAGTGACTAAGTGTGTGCTGTGTGGTAGAGGGAAATCTAGAAGAGAAGAATAAGTTTTAAAAAGGAGCAAGTGATTAATTACATTGATTTTTCCTGAGAAGTTAAATAAGGGAAGTAGCCATAGGGGCACTTACTAGAAATATTGCCATGGGTTTATTGGAATAGAATCCAATTAAAGAATTCAGAGAAAGATCAAAATTTATTCTTCCACGAATCTTGGTTATGGAATAGAGGTCTGGTGTAGTGGCTTGAGGAGGACACAGTATCAATAAAGAGCATTAATTTTTAAGATAAGAAATACCATGTTTGTTTGACAATGAGAATGATCAAATACAGAGTGAGAAATTGATGTTAGACAAATGGGGGAGGACTTGAAATGAGGTGGGTTGAGATTCAGAATGGCGAGCTTTAGAGACAGCATTGGAGATGCTTCCTAACCAGTTACCCCCAAATAAGGGAGAAATTAGAGAAACCGACAGCAGATTTGTTGGTGGGAAGATAACGTAGCTTTAATCTAATGGCTCTGTTTTAGATGAAGTTCCTGAGCTACAATTAAGTTAAAAAAGTGGACAGGCTTAAGAACACAGAAAAAGAGACACCTGTCATTTAAGAACATGGGAAATCAACATATCTGGTCAGTGATATAATAACTGGATAATTGTGAGTGAACACCACTCACAGTGAGATCTCGTCACAAATTCTCATTATTATATTGTATATTCATGTATGTGTGTATGTGTGGGGAAGAGTCTTGTTATTCTGATATTCATTGGTGAGTATACTAAAATTTAAAAAAGCACTTAAAAAAAACTTAAAAACTATGTTAGTGCTTGAGTAGTGAGATAAATATTTATAAGACAGAGCCAGGAATCTACAAACTGTGGTGGGTTAACTTGTAATTAGGGTAGATCTCAAGGAGAAGTGTAAAAATAAAATTATATATGAATTTGAATAAGCATTTAATTAAAGAAACAAAGTTTATGTGAGTATAAATGAGGCAGTCTATTATCTAACTACCTATCATGTATCTATCATTTATTATTTAGGAAAAAATTAGGGAAAAAAACTTAAAAATTTCCTGTATTTCATGTGAGTCTTGAAACTTCAAAAAAGAACACTATGAAGGAGAATGAAAACATGACTAAATTCCTCTCTCTATTTCTCTCTCTTGTCTTATCATGCCATGGACATATTCTTCTTTCGTTACTTTAATTGAATTGCTATTACTTCTATGCTAACTTCTATATTCTTAGCTCTTTCCTCAAGCTTTAGTTTTATATTTCGAGCTTTTTAGAGTGTATTTCCACTTGAAAGTCCCACTCTCATCTCAAAATAAAACCATCATAAACATGACTGATTATGTTGTTTCATAACAAAGATCTTGCACCCATATTCTCAACTTTCTAACACTATTTTCTAAATTCCTGTACTGAAAAAATAAGATTATCTCTGAGTTTTCTCTCTGGAGGTCTATTCTTAGTCAAACACTACAACTTTTAGTACTTCCTTTGAAGTATAATATTTCTTGAGATGTTGCTGCCTTTTATTTCTTCAATCTCTAAAATGCACCTTTATTTATTCTAAACCTAATGAATGCAGTTGCTTCAAATATGGTCAGCTCCAGGGTCCACTTGTCTTCCAATCCAGTCAACACATCATTATCAAATATATTTTCTGGAAACTGTTTTATGTTATTTATTCCCTGTTAACAAGTCAATAATTCATTTATAAAATAAGTATTTTTATAATTACATTATTTTTGTTCAGTATATAATATTGTAAGCAATGATGCCTATATTAATATAATATGTACTCTATGAATTTGATGAATTTATATTTAATTCTGAAGGTCCTGGAAATTCATTACTATATGTTTTACCAGAGAAATAACATAACCTAATTATATTTTAGTAAGTTACTCTGTGAACAATGAAAAAAATTATATTGAAGAACAGCAAAATATTGTACTTGGAAAATAATAACAGGCATCACTAATTGAGATTATTTATTAATGGGTATTGAAAACTAATAACTTAGCCAAGTTAAGACATTCCCACAAGGTCAGACTGATTCTTCATCCTCCGTGGTTCTGTACTTACTCCCTAGTTACACTTTTTCTCTTCCAGATCCACTCTTCACCCCTTTCCATCAGACCATGTGGTCTAGGTTCCTGAGACTGTTACACTACATCAATAGATCTTTTTTCTCTCTGGCTTTCATTGGGATGACTAATGACAGGCACTAAGAGGAGAACCAAAGGCAGAAGAGGATTGAGGTCCAAGGTATTTTTGACTTAGTTCCCTCCCATCTGGCCCACTCTGGGTTGCCAGTGGCTGCATTCCTCTCTTTAAAGCCATATTCTGCATGCATGGTCCTCTCTTACGAGCTACCAGTGTTCCCTGAGTTTTGGAAATTCCTGCTTATCTCTGCTTCCTCATGAGATGACATGGTCCCGAGTTTCTTGATTTCCATTCGTCTGTCCAAGCCTTTGTAACCAGTTATTTTATTAAAATTTTATCATGTATCCCTTTTTATTGCACCAATCCATTATCTTATGGATGCTAACTAATGAAAATAACTATCTGGCAGTCATTTAGTGTTCAAAATAAATTTACTGCAGCAATATACAGTAAAGAAGATGTAATCAAAAATTAATCATGATAAACCAATTATTTACTTTAAAAATACATCTCTGGTTACTCTGCTGGGCTTTTACACTTTATCCTTGCATTGTCTTATTTAATATACAAATTTTGTGAAATACCAAACAAGGGATTGAGGCTATAACAATGTAATAAAATTTATAGATATCTTTCTTTAATGATATTATAAGCTGGTTGGGGACAACGAATATCTTATGAAGTGACATTTAAAATGAGACTTAAAAGATGAATAAGAGCTAGGCATTCTATGAGTTCTAGGCAACAACATGTAAAATGGCCCTAGAGGAATGAATATACTTAAAAGGATATAAAAGAAATACATCTTGGGACAGAAAACAGCACTTGACAAGACCGGGAAATTTAGTAGTAGCCAAGACATAAAGAATGTTGAATACAATGTTAAGAAACTGTGTTGTTTTTTGTTTTTTTACTATGTGTAATGGGAAAACTTCAGAGTACTTTGAATGGAGTGATGTGATCATACTTACATTTTAGGTTTCTCTGATAGCTGCATTAGAAGTGAATTAGAGAAAACAATGAATAGGCATTGGCAGAAACCAGGGAGGTGAAGAAGACCAGAGCATTTGTACATGGGAAAAAGTCAAACACCAGGACAGGTGGCTAAAGATTGTCATAAAGATAATCACTTACTTCAATACAACTACAGATTGGCCATTTTAATAAAAATTTCTTCCTTGTTGCTTGTTACTTATTTTAATTGACTTTCTTTTTTTCTTATTTTTTTATTCTAATCAATAAAAAGATTCCTACCTTTTTTTGAGAAATGGATGAACATCTATCTCTCTTCTATTGAGAAAACAATTAATGAATGCACATGCACTAAAACTTCTTCACTCAGATGTTGAAGATTCTTTACCAAAATTCATATATAAACTCATTAGAATACCTGAACCACAAGGAAATAGTTAGATAAGTGGAATCAATCTTATATTACTGTTTTAATACTCACATAATAAAAATAATTTGTATTAATTAGGGATATGAGCAGATAAATGAGTTAAAATGTAAAATATGGGTAATAATTTGAGAAATATTAATGAATCTATGCTGATGTATGGTTTGCCTAGTTAGTCTGATGCACCTTATTTTCTTAAGTTTCTATGTTTTTGCTTGTTTATTGTTTTGTCTTTTTTAGGAGGGAAATTGGGCAGAAAGAAGGGTAGTGCTTTAGAGTTATTTTACTAGGAATAAAAATATTCAAATTATGATCCAATATAAGGTTTTAATATCCTTAATATTTTAATATAGAAATGCTTAAATCTAAAATCCTCTTTTACAAGACCAGCACATGCTAAAGTCCACACTTATATAGAGATAAATGAATCCAAATTTCTTCATTTTATCTATTACTAACACTGAATGACTCGGATAAACTTTCAGCCTTAATATAGAAAGGTTAGACTTTGTTCCCATAGTATAAGGCATGAGGGTTTTATCCTAGGGCAAGAAAAATAAAATAGATTCTCAATTGAGAATAGAAGAGTTTCCCTTTTAGTGAGAGGTAATTTGAGAAAAAAGAAGGAAAGCAAAGAAAGGAAGAAAGAGAAAGAAAGAAAGAAAAAGATGGGTGGATGGAAGGGAGGGAAGGAAAGGGGAAGGAAATACATGCAAGGCAGTGATCTCTGCTCTTCAGTCTTTAGTGCAAAGTGATGAAGGTGTGTTAGGCTTAAGAAAAACACCAAGTGCAGGAGCTTTTGCCTGAATTCATTTTTATATTTGATACTCTTGAAAGAGATCATGTGGCAGGCTCCCCAAACAGGCCTGAATGGTGGGACATCAAAGTAAAGTAATAATAAGTGGTTTAAAAAAAAGTTGATATATCATGTTACACCTAGGAGGTACTGAGTTTTTAATTTTCCTTAGTTCCCATGGGTCGTGAGAAAGACAAGGGAGTTTCCAAGTGTCTCTGTGGGGGATATAATATTTAGCTAAGGGTATTTAACCAGATAACTTGTTGGAAGGGAATTTTCACTATAATATACAAAGTGGTAGTCCCCAGAGGGGAAAACAGAGTAGACAACCTGGGCTTGTAACAGTGGGGAATTGTAGCCCAGCCTCATCATTCTTCTGACGCTACTTCTGTAAATGCTGATTCTGTCTAATATGTAATAGACAAACAGCAGGTTTGGATAAATATTCTAGGAACTAAATTCAAAAGATACAGACTCCAAACTTCAGTCATACAAGCTCTGGGAGATTTGCTGACTTTGAACTGTGGATCCAGGATGACGCACACCAGATCATCGCTTGACCAGTCCTCATCAGAATGAACTGTGCTAGTCTGCATCTAGAAAACTCTTTATACCCCTCCTCCTGATCTCTTTGTTCTGCTGTCCCTCTCCCTCCTTATAAAAGCCTCTGCCTGTACCGAGATGCTAACATGGGCTTTGGGATGAGAGTACCCCATCTTCTCTGGTTGCTGGCACTTGAATAAATCTCTTTCCTTCTCATCAGTACCTTTCTCACAAATTTGGCCTTTGTTGTGGCAGGCAGCCAAACATGGGTTCAGTTGCAGGCTGGGTACCCCATGGCTTTCAGTTAGAACTTAAAGAAGTCCACAGCACCATTGCAGATGTTAGCACTAAACAAAGAGAGATCTCAGACCATGAATTCCTTCTACTTTAGCTGTCAGGAGCTAATTTCCCCTTAATTCTTAGGGGGAAAAAAACTACTGCCATAGATAATAGGACTGAAGGCAGCTCAAGAATATCAAGTACAAATCAAAGGTGATTTATTTCTCTCAACATATAGGAGCATACACTTGGAGAAGAGGAAGAAAAGCGAGAGGTTCTTAAAGCCTGGATAGTCATCTGAACAAGAAGGAGTTACTTTAAAAGACTGCTCAAATTGTTTGGATAAATTAAAATTACTGCAACCAAAAAAAAAAAAATGTTTACCTCTATTGAAATAAATAGAATATTTTTAGGAAAATGAAGAAATAGTATTTTTAATTGACTGTATTGGGGTGACACTGCTTAACAAAATCATACAGGTATCAGGTGCACAACTCACAACACATCCTCTGTACACTGTATTGTGTGCTCGCCACCCTATCAAGTCTCCTTTCATCATCATTTATTCCTGCTCCACAGTTGTGGCAGTGGTATTGCTACCAACGAGCAAGGGGGTCCCGCTGCCCACCACCACCCTCTAGGCAAAATTCCAGAGACACAAGTTCGGTGATTAAGGAAAGGATTCTTTATTCCTAAAAGCTACCTAGTTTTAGAACAACAGCTTTCCATATGCATTCGTCACTTAGGCTATCAATTAAGGCTAAAATCTTTAACTATTTAGTCACAGCTTTAATCACTTAGACCTATGAATTAAGGCCAAACTCTATAACGCTGGAGTTCCCCTAGCATTCCCCTGTAAGTTTTTAATTATCTTATTTCTATAGGTTTAGTTTACAAACTAAAACAACATAAGATACAAAAGCTACACAATTTTGGAAAAATGGCAAGCTTCTGCCTCAGAGTTCATCCACTCTAGAACACCCAAAGAAAAATAACGCTGTCACCCTCTGCCAGGCCAGTTTGATCCTAGGCTGCATCTGGAGTTTCTTCTTCCATCCAAAATCCATCCAAAATACCATCCATGGGGAAATGCAGGCAGCTGCAGCACAAGCATCCAGGCATCCTCAAGAAAGAAGAGCCCAAGAGTCAATCTCTGCCCTCCTTTTATTTTAAATCTTCTGGCCCTTAATCCCATGCACTTTGGAGGCATTCAGCTTTTCAGTCAATCCTCTCCTAGACTCTTTGCCACTGCCTGGGCAACCTCCTCCTCCTGCTCCTCCCTGCTTCTCCCCAGGGATGTGATCAGATCTCTCCATCAATAAGGCTGTGTCTGTGAACCTATATGTAGGGAAAAAAAGGAATTCCACAGGAAAGTAACTAACAGAGTAACCCTATAATGAATACCTAACTGAATAGTTTATGTGGGTAGTCATGCCCTAGGCACAGAAATTGATTGGTAAAAAGTTTATCTTTGCCTTAAGTAAGCCCTGTCCATTCGTTTTGTTCATCTAGGTTAACACACATTTGAAATAAGCTTACCCACCCTCAATGGAGCACATAATCCTGTTAACTATCCTATAATCCAATTTTGGCCTTGTTTTCCCCTACTTCTTGTAATCTTCCTCATGTTCTCTTCTTAATTTCAAATGAATAAAAGAAACTTCCAAACTATCATTCTCTGCAGTTCTTACAATCTTGTCATCAGTTTGGCTCAAATAAATTCTTATAAAAACATTCTATAGGTTCAGACATTTCTTACATTGTATATTTAAATATTTTTACAACATATTAAATTAACTTGTATTATTTTGTTGTTGATTAGTAGACAATGCTGATCATGGAAGAATTCAGAGGAGAAATATATATGGTTAAAACAAGGAATTTGACAAAACGTAATAAAATATTTACCTAAGTCTGATCCATTCATACACTAACTGTGTACCCTGGAAATGTGGCACTTACCTTATGATGATGGCTTTATGATAGAATTTTTAATTCTTAAAAATAGAATTAAATAGTAATTAGAGGAAGAAAAATGCATTGTATAATTAGCTCTATATTGGTAAAAAAAAACTGGGAACATACTTGGATGGAGTTTGTATACTATGACACAATATTATTTAATGATTGAATTATAGAGAAAAAAATTAAAGATGTGCTCATGATAAGGGTACTTGATTAAGTCATGTACCTTTGGTTTTTATTGCTTTTGTTGTTTTGTTTTAGTTTTCTTCCACTGCCCTTGGTTGAAGCCAGCAAAAAATTCATATAAATTGCATATGTATTATGTCTCTCCTGATTTCTCTAGTATACCATTGTCTGCAAATACCCATGAATTGTGAAATAGTGAAAGATCATTTTCTTTCCTTGATAATAAAACACATAACCTGTTAGTTATATGCTCCCACTGTCCCCTTAAAGTCACCCAAACACGGTGTCTGCTAGCAGTGATTTAATTGAGATACTTCCTAATCTTCACAAAATTTCACTTGGTACATGACCCTAAAGTGTAGACCTCTTGTAAATACATTACATAGACATTGCATGTTATACCACTTGTTTATGTGATGTGTTTGGGTTATAACATGTTCTAAATATGACTTACTAAAAACATAATTGGCTATAGAAAAAAATAATATATTGTTAAGTTCTGGTTTCATAATGCCCATTCAATCTACATTACATCTTCCATTGTTTCAGCAGAGCTCTCTGTTTGAGTAGAAGAAAGTACCCACCTCTATTTTTTCATTGCACCTCAATTATACATTTATCATACTATAAATCTGACAGGCTATGTTGATTAAATTGTTGACATGTTTTCTTCTCCACTAATCTATAAATGGGCTGCTTTAAGAGCACAGATAATATCTTTAGAATTTTTATTATCAATATTTAGCAAAGTGATTATGTACTCAATAAATCATTGAAAATTAATAAGTGAATGGATCAATTTATTTTTATTTTAATAAGAAATATGCATCTAGTATTCTAAGTCACTGGCTTATGTGACTTTTATAAGCCCAACCCCTTTGTAAATTGCACTAGCTTCTTCTCTTTGACTTTTCTAATTAAATATTAATAATTCAATTTAGAACTCCTATTTCATAACTCTGCCCACAGTGCATAATATTATGGTTGCAAAGACACCATTCTTGCCCTTCGTGTTCACAATCTCATTTATGTGCCAAAGAAACATGTATTATATCTACAAGGACACACTGAATCAAAATAATTTAATTCCTGCTGAAGGTCCTTTATTCTATATTCTCCAGAATGCAGCCAATTGATTTCTGTTTCCTCTTTTGGTATTGTATGAAATTCTATTTTCAGTTTTCTGGCACCAGTCTGTAGTAATTCTTTGATTCTCTATTTCCATGAGATATACAGGATAGAAAGGCACTAAAGGTTAAGATGGTTCAGTTTTGTTATCACAGAAATAACCTTTAGGACCTCAAAACTATTTTGAAATAAAGGGATGGAAATCCTGTCGATAGCAAAGATGCAAATATGTTTTCTTGTGTCATTCTAAGAAGGAACAGAAATATATGCATCCAGCACATACGTATACCCTTTCTTCTTTATTTCCTTGGATGATGAGGTGGAATTTAGCCTGTTAGTGACATCTGTGATGTGATTATAATGAAATCTGTATGCAATGCAACTGGAACATCTACAGTTTTTTCAATAGCAATTATAAAATTAAATTTTTACTATTTTTAGGGTGCCTACTATAGGACCACATTAAAAACTGCTGCTTTTCTTGCCCCTTGAATCATTTCTTTACCATGTAAATACCTACATTGTGGCCATGTCTGTCTTTGCAAGTTCAGTTCTGTTTATGCCATTCTTTATTTCAAAAGTGTGTCATTTCTGCCTTCTAAAAGAGAATAACTCCTTTAACCTGTTATGTAAGACTTTTTACAATCCCCTTCCTACTGCAATCTTTTTCTTTTTCTGCACAGCAGCTCTCAACGTCAGCCTGTCTGGTCTGCTGTCCACAACCCACGCATTTCACGTCCCTGCTCTCATACACCCAAGACCATTTCATCCTCGTATTTAAAACCCTCCCATGCTTGTCTGTTTATTCAAGTTCTTTTGAAGGTCCACTATCATTTTTCACCTCCTCCATGAACCCTTCATTAACCGTTTTTAACTTTCGTTGCACATTCTTATGTATGATTTTGTAGTTATTGTTTTTTTCTTCAATTGGCATATGTTTTAATAAATTTGTTAGATTATGAATTACTTTGCATATTCATGTTGAGACTGCCTCTCTTATATACAGCTGCCCACCAGGTAGTAAACATTATCATGTTCCTGAGGCAAATGACAAAGATTAGTGCTGCTTTCCAAGGTCTGAGTATATCCTCCAAAGTAACAGTAATGAGTATGAGCTATCTGCGTATACTCGGGACAAATTGCAGCAGCAGATGTAGTTTGTCTTAAAAAAAAAACAACTCTCTTTGTAAAAGGTTTTCCAGAAAATTGTAATGAACTAGGAACATACCACATGTTTATGTAAAATTTGAAAGAAAATATTCTAGAGTGAAATCAGCTATTTTATGTAAAACATTTCATTGGCTTGGAGAAAAATATGTGTTATAATATATTTATTTTTCTATGTTTGTTTTAGCTTTTCTGCCAAATTTGTACTCTTTGGCATATGTTTTAGTAAAATTTTAACAAAATGAAATAGTTATTGCAATGTGTTTGGAAGTTTTATTATTTCTAGTCTGTAAAAATGTTCTGATATTTTATTCAGAAGTTGTGGTTCCGTCTGTTTGCATTTTTATTTCCTTGGTCAATAAACTCTGAATTAGGCATTTTGGGTATAAGAATTATAAAAGATCAAATCTGAGACTATATTTTAGTTTCATTAAAGATAATATGCATGTGAATAGTTAGAAAATTAACTGGCACTTATAAACATTCAAATGCAAGTTCTAATTAATTCCAAAAGTCTAGGTAAAGCCTAGGACTAGAACATTTTAGTAAGTAAAGAAAAATCACTATTCAAAGCAATGAACAGCCAAAAATGCTTTACCAGATGCTCTGAGTGTTAACTGATAACACACAGTTACCACTTACCCAGTGAATTGCCCTTGGGTAAATGAAGGCTGCCTGTCTGAGGTTTCATTACTTCCTCCTCTTGCTCTGGGGCAGCCCAGAGCCACTAACTGAATGCAAGGGTGTAAAAAGTTCTCCCTCCTTTCTTCAAGACAGTACTAACTCTGCCGTGTAAATTATGCTGAAGCATTTCTCTGTGTCATCAACCTGAATCTAGTCTCTAACTAAAAGAGCATTCTTGCTTTGCTAATTTTTCGCCTCTGCTCTGCTTCCCTTACCCCGCTTCTAAGAACACTTCCCATTGTAGCACTTGACCAAGAATCCTCACCTCAGACACTGCTTCTAGGGAAACTTACTGAGAGATCTTCAGAACAAATTAAAAAGAGACAGCTATCCCTGTCGTAGTAAGCCAGTCAAGGTTTCCATACTGATGATGATCCAGAATGGTATCCGATTGTAATAATTACTTAGATTTTGAATAGATAGTTCATAAAGCATTTTCCCTAAGACTTTTTATAGCATCTGAATATAAAAGGAAAAGGCAAGTTCCTAAGCTTATTAGTTTAGGTTAATTTTTAGCATTTAAAACTTATCAAGGACCATTATGACCTACAATATATATTGAATTATCAGTTCCCTTGATGTAAGCCTTCTCCAAATTCTTTGAATTTTCACTATATAACTGCGTCAGTTTTTATTTTATTTATTTATTTATTTTTAAAGATTTTTATTTATTTTTAGAAAGAGGGGAAGGAAGGGAGAGAAACATCAATGTGTGGTTGCCTCTCACATGGCCCTGACTGGGGACCTGGCCCGCAACCCAGGCATGTGCCCTGACTGGGAATGGAAACAGCGACCCTTTGGTTCCCAGCCCACGCTCAATCCACTGAGCTACACCAGCCAGGACTTTATTTTTTAAATGGGATATTTGGAGATAAATAGTGTTATTAATATTATTATTAATCATGCAATGTTATAATCAAAATATTCCTTTAAAGAAAAAATAAAATAGGTTAAAAAAAAAGAGAAACAGAATTAAAATTATGAAAAGAAAATATAACCACAGCTGCAACTGGAACAGAAATCATCATGATAGTACCCACTGCATGAAAACCCAAAGTCCTTTATCTCAACAAAATGTTTGCTTTGTTCTTTATTCTAATACAACATGATGGCAACAGTGTTTGAATACTAAGCAAATTTCTATTATCAACTTGAACTTCCAGTCCTGAAGGAAACAAAATAATGAGAATTTTACTCACATGAGAACTACTGAAAGGCTTTATAAATGTCTGTCTGGATTTATATTATGCATCACATTTTATATCCTCCAGAGGAACTTATTTTTTGACATATAATGAAATCAAAGACACTTAAAAATATATCTATATTATATATTGCCAAAATTAAGCATTAGCTCTAGAATATAATATTTTCTACATTAAATAATGCTAAATTAAATCACATAATACTCCTTTCCTTTGCCAACTAATTAAGGCATTTATTAAACTTGTATAATTTTAAGGTAACAAGGAGAATCTAATGGAGTTCTATTGGATTTTTTTCCATTAAGTTAACATTATAGACTTTTAATGAATGTCTTAATTAGATACTATTATTAACAGGGTTGATGCACAAATGAAAATCAGTCTGAATGCATGCAGTATGTCTCATTAGCACTTACTGCAAGACACTGACCAAAAATCCGTTTAATTAAAAATATATATACTCCTCCTATGTATAACTGTACATTTAACAATGTGTATGAATTCAGAAATGCACTATTAAATCAACATAGAAAGAGCATTTGAACTTAAATTTTATAAATTTGTACTCTTTGATCACTGCTTTTTCTTATATATGCCAATTTCCCCATCTTATTACCTCATTCTGTTTCATCTACAATAGCTAAGTTTATACCCTACTTTTGCCTTAAATTTGCCTTAAAATTCTTATTTTGCCTGAAATTTGCTGCAAGTATCATTTTTCACTTGCTTTTTTTCTCTTTTAATCCTCAACGTACCTCTGTCTAACTTTTATCTAATCATTCCAATAACCATTCTCAATATGGTCACCTCGGATCTTTGTGTTTGCACAAGGATCAGCAGACCCTTTTCTTTCTTTCCTTACATGACTTCTCTGTGGCCACTTACTCAAGCCTTAATATATAGAATTATTTTTTCCTTCTGTCCATTTCTGCTACTACTATTACTTTGTTAAAGTCACACCATTTTTGCATCAATTTAAATAATTAATCTTCCTGTTTTTTTCCCAAGGACTACCGCACTGCTATTAATAGTGATAGTTGTAGAAAATGGGTATTTACAAGACAAATCTAATTGAGTTATTGTTCTGCACAAATAATGAGTGTTTACTTTTCTTTATTACTGTATTGCATCATTCAAAACTCAATTCAGGTGCCACTTCTTCTGGAAAGCCATTTACAAACTATCAGCCTATCATTTATACTATTTTTCTGTTTGTTATACCACTCAGGACATAGGTGTGCCAAAAGATTATCAAAATATAGGATAATTACTCAATTACCTTTCTTTTGCTTCAGCAAAACCTCATTTCTATAGTGCTAAACATGAATTTTAAGCTCTTTCATTTCCCCAAAAATTTCAGTTTCCCAAAGATGTCCTCATCCTAACCCCTAAAATTTGTGAATATATATTTTAAATAACAAATGGCAATTACATTTACAAATGATGTTAAGTTTTCTTATTAGCTGACTGTAAAATAGGAAGGTGAGATAGGATGAACCTAATCTAACCACAGGAGTTTTTAAAGCAGAAGAGGAATATCAAAGAGTGGGCCATATTGATAGGACATGAAAAGAACTTACTCCATTCTCCTTTTCTGATTTTGAAAATGGAGGAAGGGTACCACACCTGAGAAATATGGTACTCTTTAGAATATGGGCATGGGCAAATGGAAATAAACAACATTAGATGAGATTAAAACCTAAGAAAGTTTTTTTTTGGGGGGGGGCAGAGGTACTAGAAAATGGTTTTAGGAAGTACAGGATAAATCCCAAAGATAATGAAATGGCATCCCTTGATTTTGTATATGAATTGATGTCAATCCTGGACTTGGCAGTCCAGCTACACACATGTGTAAAAGGCACCAAAAAAAAAAAAAAAAAAAAGCTTAATAAAGCCATTTGGAACTGAAATATCTTATTTCCCAGTGACCGAGTCCCAGACTAACTTCTGTGCAGTGCCCCTATTGGTTGACCCAAACATTTATCAAAGGACAGTGGAATTATCACTCACAGACGTCACAATAAGACTTTCAGTCTTACCCTAAACAACCTGATTGACTAGTGTTGTAGTCTGTCACAGTGAACTATCACAAACTGTGCAGCTTAAACAACAGAAATGTATTTTCTCACACTTCTGAAGGCTAAAAGCCCAAGACCAAATGTAAGCAGGGTTGGTGCTGGTGAAGTCTCCTCCTGGCTTTCAGCGAGCCATCTTCCTGCTGTGTGTTCCTGCAATCTCCTCTCCGTTCCTGTGGGAAAAGGGAGCGTGTGGTATCTCTTCCTCCACCTACAAGGGCTCCAGTCCTATTAGGGTCAGTCACTACTTTTATTAGCTAACTTAACTTTGAGTATCTTCTTAACGGTCCTAACTACAAATATTGTCATGATAGAGATTAAGACTTTAACATATGAATTTTGGAGAGACACAATCCAGTCCATAACAGCTAATAAAACCAAGAAAAACAAAAACATCTTCTGTTGGATTATAAAAGGACTCAGATAATCAAGAAATAATACTGAAAATTTCTAGAATAGAATCCAAAATTTTTGACAAACAAAAATATAAGATATTCTGGGTAATACTTAAGAGAAAGATCCATCAAAAGTCAATAAAGCTTAGATTATATCAGTTCTCTTTAACTTGAAGAAACTCCTTTAGCATTTATCTTGGAGCAGTTATGCTGAACCATCTGAGATACCTTGGACTGGAAATATTAGAAAAAAATTCTTTAATTAAGCTATCATAACTGTCCTTTGTAAGGTAAAACTGAACAAATTTCACGGTAGAGGACACATGGACAGAACTAAGAGGGAGGAGGGAGGCTGGGGAGGGAGGTGGGGTTGGGGGGGAGGGGAGGAGGGGAGGAGAGACATTGCAGATAACTGTAATTGAACAACAATAAAGTAATTATTAAAAAAATAGCTAGAGCCCTAGCTGGTGTAGCTCAGTGGATTGAGCGCGGGCTAGGAACCAGACGGTCCCGGTTCGATTCCCAGTCAGGGCACATGCCTGGGTTGCAGGCCAGGTCCCCTGTGAGGGCCATGTGAGAGGCAACCATACATTCCTCTTTCTCTCCTTCTCTGTCTCCCTCCCTTCTCCTCTCTCTAAAAATAAATAAATAAAATCTTAAAAAAATAGCTAGAAAAAATAAACATTTTTAAAATGCAAAAATAAAATAAATAAATTACAAAAATAAAAAATAAATAATTAAATAAAATGAATTGAAAGTGAAAAATTCCCAATCAGAAACAGCCAGGAAAGGAACAGAACGATGAACACTTCAACTGAAAGTTACAACATGTAAATTTTTTTAAATGTACTATAATGTTCTCAGTATCAGAATGGAGATAACAGAAGAAAGAGTCCATAAACAGGTGAAATTTCCAATAGATTAATAGAAATATACAATTTTTCCCTGGATTAGATAGTGCCTATTTCCCACCCAAACACTACCTCAAATCTGTGTCCTTCCCAAAACTTTAGACTGTGACCTTATTTGGAAATGGAGTTATTATGGATGTCATAGTTAAGATGAATAATACTGGTCGGGTGGACCCTTGATGGAACATGACTAGTACACGTAGAAGAAAAGGAAGCAGACACACAGGGAGAATTACATGTGATAACAACGGCAGAGAGTAGAGTGATGTAGCTGCAAACCAAGGCACCAAAGGGTTCCTGACTCTCACCAGAGCTGTGGAAAAACAAGGAAGGATGCTACCTATAGTCTCAGGGAGCATGATCCTAATGACAGCTTGATTTTAGAATCCTTGCCTCCAAAACCATGACAGAATAAGTTTCTCTTATTTTTAAGCCACACAATTTGTGGCTTTTTGTTACAGAAGCCTAGGAAGCTAACACAATATGAAGATCCACAATACATGTAGGACAATATCAAGAGGTTCAGTGTTCTTGTCATTGTAATTTGAGAGAGAAAGAGAGGAGAAGGTTATTGGCACATCAAATGTATTTGAAGAAATAAACTCTGAACATCTTGCAAGTTGGATGAAAAGCATAAATTGAATGATTCAAGAAGCTCAGTAGCCTCCATAGAGGATAAAATTCAAAAAAATAAATAAGTAAAACAAAAACATGAAAGTTGAAACAATGAAAGACAAATGGCATAATACACACAAAAGAGTAATGATTCAAATTATCATAGATTCTATTATCCAACAGAAGCCATGGTGGCATAAGACAGTGGAGCACTATCTGTAAAGTGCTGGAAGTAATAGCAACCCATATTTTTGTATCAAATGTAAATATTCTTTAGATGCAAAGCTAAATAAATAAAGAGGAAGAAAAATTAAGATGATTCACTAGCATAACTGCTCTAAAATAAATGCTAATGGAAGGTTTTTATGTTGAAGGGAAAATGATTCCAAAGGAAAACATGAAATTTCAGAAATGAGAAAGCAACAGAAAGGGTAAATTTCTAGATAAATATAACAGTTTATAGTTTACCATTTAAATTCTTTAAGTATGCATGACTATTGAAAACAAAATAATATTGTGTAGGTGACTTTTTAATTTATGTAGATATCACAATATGACAAATAAAATAGGGGGGGCTATGTTATTGCCAGGTACTGCATTTTCCTTGTAATTTCATAATATTAACTCTAAGTTGACTAAAAAATACATGTGTGTATATACAAAATTTTTTTCTCTTACAATAACAAATAGAAAATTAAAACAGGGACATAGTTAAAAAGCCAATAAAGAGGTTAAAATGGGATAGTAAAACATAATTATGTAATAAAAAGAATAAAAGACAGGTTACCAAAAGGAGGAAAAATACAAATATAAAACAAATAATAAAGTGGAATTACTATCATATTGAAATTACATTAAATCAAAAGCTGCATACAAATCAAAACAGAGACTGTCACATCAGATTTTTTAAAAATAATACCCAACCCTATGTTGCCTACAAAAACCCTCATTAACTATAATTACATAAATAGGTTAAATGTAAATAATAGAAATGTCATTCCATGTGAGCAAGGATCAAAAGAAGTTAATATAGATTATATTAATATCACAGTATACTTTAGAATAAAGAATATTATCAGGATTAAATCAAAAAATTTTATAATATTAAAGGGATCAATTTATCAAGAAAATAAACAATCATAAATATATGTGGAACTAGCAGACCTTCAAAATATGTGGAGGAAAAAAATTACGTGTATAACTACAAAACACACATGCATTTTTGCACTCACAGAAGAAGCTGCAAAGTATAAAATGGAAATCTATCAAACCCACTTTTACTTATTGAAATGAAAAATCTGTTAATATACCTTATACAAATTTAAAAATCTAGGACAGATGTTGAAGTACCTCGAATTCAAGACGTTCCTGGGCAAATGGAGGTGTTGTGTATGGTCACCCATTGTATGCCTTATACCTGTGCCCTCAGTAATGTATGTTACATAATTTACCTAGTGGCTCATAATGAGAACCTATGGCTCACCTTTGACATGTTTTCCTTCACAAGCTTTATCTAACCTATAAACAAGTATATTAGTTCTAACATCATAATATTTTGAAGCTACCCAAATGCTTCTCATCACTTCCACAACTGCTCTTGACCCAAGTCAGTATTATTCCTTACTAGTACTAAGTCAGCCACATAGCTATTCTACTAACCTTCACTATTATAGTTCTTTCTTTTTATTTTCTCCAGAGCAGCCAGATTGATCTGTGTAAAACTTAAAGTAGATTCCATTATCCCTATGCTCAATACTCTTGTAGTCTCTCCAATAAAATAAAAACTTCAAGCCACAAGCTCTCCTACGACCTGGCCTCTTTTACTCTGTTGGAAACTCTTCCCATAACTGCTTTAAGTAAAATAATATTCTTTTCCTCATCTAATCACTCTTTTTCCTATCCAGCATCATTTTTTTCTATTTTTAAATAATATAATACATAGTGTACCCAATGTATATTATATATGCATACTTACATGTTTATTAGTCCATTATCTGTCTCTTCAAGATAATATGATATGCATCTGTATTGTGCACTTGTGTACCCTCCCCCACCTAACAGAATACCTGGACATAAATAAAAATAAATGAATATATTTTGAATAAATTTATGAGTTATAATTGACCACTTAGTATGTTCTAAGAATTGTGCTAAGATCCTAACATAAATAACCCTATTTAATTATCACAAGCATAGTCTAAAGTAAATACTATTTCCTGGGTTTTATATTAAAAAACTTAGAATTATTTTTTTAGTGTTTTTCTTAAGCTCAGATAGTGCATGACTGAAATAGGATTTAGACTCAACCTTTGTATTGTTCTTGCATTTCCACAACTGTATTACGTGTATCTTAGCTATTAAAAATAGAACATTAGGAAACATACAGGCACATTCTTTTAAAATATATGTATTTTTCTTAAGTTATTTGAAAATAGCATATCTATTATAGTAGCCAATTGGTGAATTCACAGATGTTATTGCTTAGGACAAGGATAAATTCATTTTGGTATAAAATGTGAGTCACCCAGTTCAGGAGTAACATGACTAGATGTCCAGAGTAACATTCTCACTGTCAAACACTTAAAATTGTTTCATAGGATATCTAATTTTTCTTTTTAATAACTGAATGAACTCACTGAAGAGTAAGAAAATCTCTGGAGCCCAGAAGTGATGGTAAATCTAAATACAGAATGATAGATGAATACCAAACAGAGAGTACAGGGCATCTACTGGTCTTTGGTAACTAAGAGCTTGGGATTTCATCAGAGACAGGAGGTTAACCTGGGATCCATGCTTAGTGGGAGGTATGTTTTTGAACATCCCTCAACAAAGCTGGAATCATCCAAAAGTGACACTGTCAGTGGTGAACTAAGAACACATCTACCCTGGAAATGAAGCTGTTGGGAAACTTGCTTATTCTGTCTTTAGCTTTAAAATTAAAGAGACACTAAAAAAATTATTTGAGAGCTCCCATCCATAAGTAATTCTCACACGGGAATTTACTCTACCTATGAGGCCTGAAAAATGAGAGCTGAAAAATGACCTTCAGTTTGTAATACCCTAAGGAGTTTGATAGAAGCAAAGGCAAACCCTAACTGGAAAATACATTTAAAGTCTGAAACTTAAAGATTACTCACAGACAAAAATCAAAGGTTCATGATACTTGAGAAGAAAGAAAGGAAAGAGAAAAAAGGAAGGAAGGAAGAAATGAGGGAGAGAGATGAAAGGAAGAAAATAATTATAATTTAAAAATACAAAATCATGAAATATGGGAATTACGTCTATCTAAAATACAAAATTGTGAAATATGGTATTATTTCTACCAAAAGTAATTACCCAAATAGAATTATAGTGACTCAAAAAAGATTGGAATACTGAAGAAAAATTTTTGTCTCAAGAAGTGCAGAGTAAGAAGAAATAACATTTTAGAGGCACTAGTTAATTCTAGAGGATTAAATAGAAGGAATTAGAAAAAGGTAATAATCAATAAGATGAAGGTTAAGAGCTTCTCATAAAAAAAGATAACTATTCTTAGGCTGAGAAATACAAACAGATCCCAGACAGATTTAAAAAAATCCACCCAAATACTGAACATTAAAAGATAATTATAAAAACACACATAAAAATTAAAGCAATCTTCTAAAAATATTTTTTTCAAGTAGTGGACGGATTTCTTATAAAGGAATGTAAAGTATGATGAAAAGGACTTCTCAAAACAAGCAAAATAAAATACAATATAGGACAAGCTCTTCGATAGAGAAAGCAAAATATAAGTAACTATAATTAAATATAATTTTCAAATAAGAGTAAAATAAAAATGAAAAACTTAATGGATCTTTGTATCAAAAATCCTTCATTAACAGTGCTTTTAAACTGTATCAAGGAAAAAATAAAATTGTTCCCGAAGGTAGTTTTTATATAGAAATAGAAACATGGAACAAAGAAAATGGTAAATATGTACGTAAATAGGAAAGTTGAAAAATATATGAATCCATCTGAAGGTGATAAGTATATCTCAAACAATATGCTTCCATGGCACATGTTCAGATGACAGAGCAATGGGACTGATGTGTGGGACCCCTGCTCTGTTCCATGTAACAGCACCAAGGACTTTCCTTGAGCTACCAGTTACAGTCCACACACATGCTAAATGAGCTCTTAATTAAATATCTACATATGTGGCATCATGATGACAGTCCACCACCATAAACTATTTACCAGCATATTAAATGCAGAATAAAAAGTAAAGGAGTGATTGCTGAATGATAAAAAGCTTCAATTAACTCTTAAAAATATTTTAATTTACATATATTTATCATTCTTTCTGATTACAAAAGTAGAATCGTGTTGATAGCAATTTTACATGTCATTATATGAATGTAAAACATCATTAGAATATTAAATACTACATACAATAATACACATAGTTTCCTTGCATGCAACATATCAAGTGTATTCAACATTTGAAGTTAAATATTCTAAGAACATGTAGTTGGATGTTTCCCCAAGTTTACACAGCGTGACAGAGAATGAGCTATTCAATATATTTAAGATTTATAACTCACAATACAGAGGGAATAAAGCCTCATGAAAAAAAATACCATGCATCTATACTTAGTTTATTGTAAGATTTGCAATAATAATTCCATAATTACACTCTAATAATCCCCATAGGTAGACAAGGTGTGATAAATTAACTTTAGTTACATGACATGTTTGTAAGTGAAGGCAATCTAACTAGATCAGATTTAATTATCTCTAGAGGGAAAGGGTTGTTATTGATTGGTTTGTGAAAGGACAGTAAGATAATTCATTGAAGTTGTTTTCTTACTTGCTAAGTTTAAGTAGAAAAGGCTAACGCACATTTGTTAGAACTACATTCTGTTTCTCTAAAGGTGTCAAAAATAGTATTCCTTCCTTTCTTAGGTTTCCCAACTCTGATATGATTTCCTTACAATGCATTTTCTCTTACTTTGAAGAAATGTATTGATTTCTGTGTCCTTACCTTCACCTCAAATCAGAATCCAGATGTGGGTGCACCACCTTGACTCTCATAAATTTCAAACCTTAAAGTGCATTTGATGTTCAATATGATGATCAGTTTAAAAGCCCCTCGGTAGACAAACAGTAGGGTGATCACTCGTGGCCATGGGTGCCTGCTTTTAGCAGACAATGCGAACACTCGTAGTTCAATGTGTAAGCCACATTTATTATTGCATTTTTACCAATGCTTTAAATTGTGGTAGATCCTCTTTCTACCTTCATTGCAGATTTTCTGTTATTCATTGTTAGCACAATCTGTGAGATAATCTACTGTAGGCTTTCCTTATTTACCTTTAACAACTCTGATCTGGTTTCCTTGTGAGTCACAGAATTTAGGTCTCAATCTATGTCTACTGTGGCTGGTTACTCATCACGCACTTCCTTGTCTTTACTTCCCCACTATTTGAATATAGAGGACAACAGTAAAAGAGAAATCATACATGATAATATGACTTTGAAGTTCAAGGGGAAAAATAAGTAAACAGAAAGGGTCATCAGAGAATCATTAATGTTTTCTCAACTATTGTGCTACCGATTCTGATATTTTCATTTACCTGTTGAGAATAGTACTTTAGATAATGTTTATTCTCAGTACATGTCAATGTGGAAAGACGATTTATGGATCAACTACTAAATTGAGTGGCAAAATGATATTTGCTACCTTTTACAATTCAGAGATTCTTTGATTCTGTGATGATGATACCACCTCAGTGTCTAGGTAATTATTAATCTGACCTTAGAAAAATACCCTGTAAGTAAATCTTCCACTATAATTATCGAATGTACAAATTTGCTGTTGAGATCTTTGAACTCTGAAGAAAGGTTTTAAAGAATTTAGCATAACTATAGAATTATGCATCCAAAAAAGTAAGATTATAAACATATGGCTTTTATTTGCAGTCTGTATTAGAATATTTGAAATTTATATCTTTACAATAATTTTAAGCATTAATTATTAGGCTATGGAGCTTAGAAAACTCATTAAGGAACTATTATCCTATTAACCATGCATACCGTTCCTGTTTTTGTATGAGTTAACAATCAATTTAGTTCATTCACTCCAATACACTTTTTTATTTCCTTTCAGCTTCACCTTGATAAAAGAAAATTATATGATTACACTGACAGTAAAATAAAAAGTCTCAATAGCTACACATGTGTAAAAATCTGTTACATAATTTTCTTTAGTTAGAAAAAAATTAGAGATGATTACTTAAGAATATCAGTTGATATCAGTCAGAGCTGAAATTGAGCCTAGATGATTTACTTATGTCATTTGTAGAAATTAAAAGAAATGTTTCCATAGTTTTGGAAAATCTCTTCAATGATTTTTAAATTTTTTTCTCTTTATTTTGTCTCTCATGTTATTTGAGTACTAAATTGAACATATTATAGCTATTGCTATTGACCATTTATCTCAAATGAACATTTTCATATTTTTCCATTTTCATTTTTTAACATACTTTTTTTTTAAAGATTTTATTTATTTATTTTAGAAAGAGGGGAAGGGAGGGAGACAGAAAGGGAGAGAAACAGCAATGTATGGTTGCCTCTCACATGCCCCTCACTGGGGACCCAGCCCACAACCGAGGCATGTGCCCTGACAGGGAACTGAACCGGGACCCTCTGGTTCCTAGCCCATGCTCAATCCACTGAGCTACACCAGCCAGGGCCATACTTTTTAAAAAAGATTTTATTTATGTAATTTTAGAGAAAGGGGAAGGAAGGGAGGGAGAGAGGGAGAGATACATCAATTTGTGGTCGCCTCTTATGCATCTCCTGCTGGGGACCCGGCCCAAAACCCATGTGGACCTGGCCCACATGCCAACAGGCATGTGCCCCAACTGGGAATGGAGTCAGTGACATGTTGGTTCACAGGCTGGCACTTAATCCACTGAGCCACACCAGCCAGGATCCAGGATGATATTTTATTTTAGAATTGCTATTGATCCAATGTTCATATGCAAAGATTATTTCATTAATATGTCAATTTACTAAGTCTAGCAAAACAATTTTTCTTTTCATATTTTAGATTTTCTATTTCTTTCTTTCTTCATTGGGTACATATTTTCTACTTCCCTTCCTTTCATGGATCCTCTACCTGCACAAGAATATTATATACAATTTGACTTCCATGCCTTAATATATTTATCAATGTTAAGGTATCTTTCTGATAATTTTAACATTCAGATCATCTCTGATTCTGTGTTTACTCTTTCTTCTTTTGGCCATGTGACTTAATTAAATTAATAATATTAACTTTTATAAAATATAATGCCACTTATTGTGAACAAATGTTAGTTTGTGCAGTTGACTTTATCTCTTATTTACTGTAGTTTTAGTTGGTTCTCTTTGGTCTCCAGTACCACTTCGGTCTTTTCACACGTTGTATACTTTCTCTCATCCCTGCTTTTCATGCCTCCAGCCTTTAGTAGGTGATGCCTTTCACTTGCTGAAAATTATCAGGGAATCTTAAGTGTATAATTTTTTTCTGTATTTCTAAGCTAATGTATTAGCTTATCACAATTGCATGCATGATGACAGAAAGCAGGAGACTCCTGGGTTAAAGACAATAGACTTCATTACCCATAAGACAGCAGGTAGCATGAGTTTATGTTCACACTGTTGGGAATACCTTTTCCTACCAGGTCCCATGGCAATACTGTGAAAGTGGACCCAGCTGGATTCCACAAACATGGTAGGTATGCATCACAACTGAGTAACATTGAATTTAGGAAATGCAAATCTATACAAGGTCTGACTGGAAAAAGCCCAGACATTGTTAATATAAACAAAAATGGTTTGCATGACATCAATATAACCTGGCAGCCAAGGAGAGTAAACTGGAATGTGCATGTATGAACAATGACAACTTCACTGTACTAGTCAGTGAGTGTGGGGGTAGACACCACTAAGTGAGCATGCGTACTATGTAGCCATCACATTAAACATTACTGAGCAAGTAGAGCAACAAATCTGCATCAAATTTGCATTAAGTTTGAACGTTCCATCATGGAAACTAGTCAGATGATTTAGAAGGCCACGGCTATGGGCAACTAATGTTTGGCAGCTTCATCACAACAATGTGCCTGCTGATGCATCATGTCTTGTGTGGAGTTTTTGGGTAAAACCTCAAATCCCTAGGTAACTCAGCCCCACTAGAGCCCAGATTTTGTGTCCTGTGACTTCTGGTTTTTCCCAAAACTAAAATCACTTTTGAAAGAAGAGACTTCAGACTGTTAATGAGATTCAAAAATATGACAGGGTAGTGATGGCAATTGGAAGGACTATTTAAGGTCCCAAGGTGCCTACTTTGAAGGGGATTGAAGTATCATTGTCCTATGGACAATGTTTCTTGTCTCTTGTATCTTCTTCAATAAATGTCTTTATTTTTCATATTACATGGCTGGATACCTTCTGGACAGACCTCATATAATGTGCCACAACCAAATCTGTAAAACATTTGCCTCCAAAGAATATTTTGTCTTTGGTCTGGCCCATACTGAAAAGCAGAGTAGTGGCTGTCTTGTTCAGATAAATCAGGACAAAAGGCTTGAATCACAACATATGCAGAAATGCAAGAAACCCATGGATTATTGCTTCTGAACCAGAAATCTGAATAGTTTGACCTAGATTAACTCTCTTGATCTATCTTCAAACTTCATAGTTTCACTATTTTGTAGATAGTGAAGATTTTACATATCTCAGAGGCTATTTTTTTTTTTCTGCTCCTTATTTTGAGATACCACCTAACATCTCCATTTACTCAAGAAGGGTCCATAGCAAATATTGACAATTAGCTGCAAGCTTGCCCTGTGACTGGGGTAATTTATCATTCATTTTATCAAGCCAGTCCAAACATTAATGATTTGGCTGGCTTTTCTGGATGGCGAGCAACACTTATTTTCTTAATTTCCTAATATCTTTATTCTCTTAAACATATCTGTATTTGGTTCTCCTTAGGATGTGATTGTTGAACAGCTCATCATAATATCATAGTTGATTCCAGAGCCTGAATAAAAGTTACTTAACAATCTGATGAGACCCATACTTTCCAGAGACCCATCTGTTATAGATTCCACCTTGTCCCATTATTCCAACAGGGCTGAAAACAGTTGTAACTCATCTCTATCCTGGTATGTTACTCTTTGCATTTTAATTCTTCAGATTTTGTTTTTATTTTTATCTTCAGCTCTCTAATAAATTCACAATAGCTTTGATTTTTTAGCTTATCTGTCTGGCTCTCTGTGTTAGAATAAGGACAAGTGTCTCTTATTCTACTTATCCACTGACTATATTGTATTCAAAAGTTGTCAATCACCTATCTCCCCCTTTTGACAAATAAATAGGCTAGTGTAATAAGCATTTAGTTTCTGAAACTTCCCCTCTGTTGTCTTCCTAAAACAGAAAGAAAATCCATGGCCATTTTTATTTTATTTTGGGAGGAATAGATATTTTCAGAAAGAATTCTATTCCAACCTTTGAGGCTTCCTACTTTACATAATGGTCTGATGAAAGTTATTAATGAGATTGATCTTTCAGAGATTTTCCATTAAATGTTTTTTTTTCTTTTCCAACATTGCTTAAAGAATTGTCTTGATTTCTGAAGTTGTCTCTCTTTTTTCAATAAAGAACATATCTAAGTATATTTTATGATAATCTTTTTCTTAGGAAAGTTCCTTTTATTTTCTTTGATCTATTTTTATTTCTTATGTTAATATTTTAATTTTATTACATTTTGAATAAAGGATGTTTTTGTAAACTGGCTTCATTTCTCTATTCAAATCCAGAAATTGCTAGTCTATTTTAGAAGAGAAAATTTATTATATAATCGATGTGATTTTACATGTGTGTACGTGTACATCTGTGTGTAAAAACTTGATGAACACATCACTAGAAATTAGTAAGTTAGTGTCATTACACTTGAGTGAGACATACCACTTTTGTTCACATTTCTTTGGCTAGAGCTAGTTGTATAACATTGGTGCAGCGAAGTGTAATTTCCTAAAAAGCAAACAATAACTGTTTTGAACAATAATATAATAGACCATGTAGGCAACTAGCAATGCCTGCTATGTCACATGAAACTCTTTATCTGAGATAGTATGATAGGTGGACCTCGATTAATTTTGTCAGATGAAGCACAAATATATAGGCTTTCACAACACTAAAACTGAAGAAATCACAGTCAAAAATCAGTTGTTGGTTTTTTCTAAAGCAATTTTAAGTTAACGTCAGGTTAAAAATCTTTGAGGATGGGGTAAAGAAAGGTGATGAGATTACAAAATACTAATTGGTAGTTACAAAATGGGCATGGGGATGCAAGGTAAAGCTCGGGGAATACAGTTAACAACACTGTAACGACTATCCACGGTACCAGGTGGGCACCTGACTTATCAGAGGCAACGCTTTTGGACCTCTACAAACGTCTATCCACAGTGCATTACACCTAAAACTAATACACAAAGTTGATACAAAAACTAATACAAACTGTAATCAAAAAATAAAATTTAAAATAAAACCTGTTTCAAAACATAGAGATCAATATCTGTAGTAAAAAAAAAAATTGAAAAGATGTAAATAAAGGAAATACAGACTCTCAGATTTATAACAGTGTGTCTGTCTCCAACCATGTCATGTCTAATCTCCCTTTCCAGCCATTTAACCATTCGCGGATATAACAGACTGACTTCATAGCTTTAGAAGAAGAAAAATTAATTTTGAAGAAGTTCTAATTTTTTAAGCATGAAATCATTCATTTAATTGTCACTATAACCTCAATAAGTTGTTTTCCACATGGGATGTTTAAAAAATATGCTTTTAATTTCACAGATGAAGAAACTGAAGCACACAATATTAAAATGGGTGTTTCAGCTGAGATATTTAACACATATCAAGTGAAATGTGAGACTATTTATTATTGAACAATTTCAAAATATGGCCAAGACCTAGTTAGGTGATTGATTCCCATTAAGGAGTGTAATAAGAATGTGATTCAAAAAGTGTTTATTTATGGTGAATTGTATTGACAACAGCTGCTGAGTTCTACCTTTTCCTCATTCTCCTATTTCAACCCGGAACCTACATTTCACTTGGTATCTAGTGAAAAGTTGTTTGTAAGAGAGCTTGTTTGAGAACTTGATGTGTATTCCTTCTGTTAGGCTAGAAAATTGGTCTGTGGTTTAACTTCTGGGTGGAAAACCTAAAGGTTGAGAGTGGGTTAGTGGGGTGGTGTTACGGAAATGCAGAAACTAGTTATTGATTTGGGAATCAACCAGAACTGTACAGGTCAAAGTCAAGGACCACTTGAACAGTGATCAGTATGGAATGACTGCCGAAGACAATTATTTCACTCAGTGTTTTTCTGGGCTCCATGCCTCCCAGAATTCCATGTGGTACCATCAAATGGAAAAAGAGTCCCTGAAACATTTGTAAGATTGAATCCTTTTTCACGAATTGTTTTATTTTAAGAAAACAAGAGTGACAAAATTTTACTATAGTTAGTTAATCCAAATATTCATTCTATAAAAGTAAGAATTAACATTATAAAACCATGAAAATGGCATCCTCTCAACAAGTTTTATCCTGTATTTTCAACAATGTATTATGTATTGTGAAATCAACTATTTAACCACAAAAAATAAAAGTGAATGCATAGCTTTTACATGTTAATAAAGTTATAGTAGGTATTGAGAAACTTCAGAAAAAGACCAATAATGGAATCAAAGACAACTTTCCTTTATCTAGAAGGACTGAACAAAACAAACAAAAAGCAATATTATTGTGAGATATATGTGTGAGCGTGTATGTATCACAATTTTTATTTATATAACATAATTTATACATATATACAAATTCTGAACAATGAGTAATATTTTTACTTGCAGTTGAAACATATGTGCTAAAAATGACTTTTAAAAGGAAATAGCTGTAGACATAATCTGGATCATCTAAGAACCAAATTTGAGACCCCAAAGTAGGAAACATATTCAGCTGAACAAATAAGTTGATTCTAAATAGGTATACATTTCTAATTCCTCTGAATTAGCCCTTGATAAAATTTAAGAATTATGGCCTGGATGATTATTATAAATCGTCAACTCATCTGTTAGGTTTTGACAAATGGCAATAATCATGACGACAACCAAAATGGGAGACCAGATTTCTGAGGTCGTGTTTTGTTTGGAGGGCCAAGGATAAACATGCCAATGAAGTGCTTTGTTTTCATCATATTTATCAATCAAATCATTTGGTAAATCAAATAGGTTATTGCTCTATCTGCACAACACAGCATGAAGTGGATATTTGGCAACCTTTCAATTAGCTCAGCCAATGTAGTAAACCAAACCAGATAATTCAAAAAATTTTTCAAACTCTTTGAATTATCAGATTTGGCTGCCCACATTAGGGATTAATTGAAACCAGCAAAGTACTGCTTGTCAAATGCAGTCACTTAAAATTATTACAACTGATTAAATAGATCCCTCATTGCCTAAATTACAAGACAAGTTAAATTTTAATAGCTATAAGGGGAACCTAAGGCAGATCTTTATAAGAAAATGGATTGGCTATTTAATGTCAAATAACAAGTACTCTGTCTTATTATAATCAACTGATTCAAGTGAGTAGTTCTAATATTTAATAAAATAACTAGATCATTACTGTGGGCCATAAGAAGATAAAATTATGCCTTTATAAATTTCATTATTAAACCACTTATACTATGGCAAATGTTTTGTGATTTTACTAGAAAGAATAGTGTATCATTACTGATCAATCTGTTCAGCGGATTAGTGGATTTTTAAGTGATTCGTATTATAGACTTTTCTAAAATTATTTGTTAAAACTCTTCTGAATTTATGTGAATTTCTAAAGTTAAATAACTATGAAGGTAAATACAGTCATAAGGTAGAAAATGTGACTTTTTTTAGATTGCAGTTTTAGTAATGAGGATTTGTTATTCATCTATCATAACCATATTTGGACTGATACACAATTACTTGTGCTGCTATTTATTCTTTAAACCATGCAAATATATAAAGTCTAAAAATATTACTATTGGGTAATCCTTACAAATAATATGATGACAGAAAATAGTTCCAGATATTCTTGATAATCTATTTTTAATAATTAGGAATTCTATGATTTACATTTTTCGGGGGACCAATTATATATAACTGTATGGTTATTGTTTTACCTATTCAAAAAATGAGGTATATATTTTCCTGATAATAGTAACTTCTAATTTGATTATAATATATTCTAATTCTACAACAATCAGCTTCATGGTTTTTATAATCTGATAAATTTATTGACATCTTAGCATACTCCTTGAGATCATAACAATATAGCAAGTGATTCCTTACTTATACCTGAAGGCACCTATTGATTTTAATTTATAGTGGAGTAAATTAAGTATAAATCTGCTAAAACTCAATTTTTTCTCTTCTTCTTGAATTTATGTCTCTGGTTTGTTTCTCTTTTGAAATGACACTTTTTATGAAAACAGGCATGTCACTTGAGCAGTTAAGTGCAATCACTGTTGATTTGCAAGCCTTAATGACAGTAGCTCACAGGCTAACGAGACACATTTCCAGTTCTACTGAACTCCAGTTAGTGCTGCAGAACAATAGAGCTGGCCACACCAGAGACTTTTATATATTGTTTACATTTCTTGTTTTTTTTAAATTTGCTTATGTTTATATTTAAACAAATTTTTATAAATTTACACAATATTCAACTTGACTCTCTATTACCATATAATCTAAACATGAATTAGTCAATATAAAAATAATGAATTGTTTACATTATATCATTACTTAATAATAAAGACAGGCATATTTTTAGAATTTTAATTGTATCACTTTAATTTTAGAGAAAAAAAATGAAGCTTTACTTCCTCAAACTCTGGAATCTTTATAAACTCATCCTGAAGTGTAAAGAAATAATTTATCTTTTAATTATTCAAATCTTACTGGACACTAGGGTCACATTTCTCATACTATGTAACTGTAAAGGAAGGGTTCGCAACAAGGTCGGAGACTCTGCTGTGGTCTCAGGTGCATCGCTGCACAAAACTCTTTGTCAATTCTTCTTGTAACATTAACTCCTAAAATGGTAAGAACTTCATGAGATTCAAGGTGAATGAAAATTCCACCGAAGATTATATATAGAACCAAGCATCTGCACGTCACTGTCGGTACCATTTATTATGTAATGAGTATCTGTACGGAAAAGGTGCCACCGCACCATATAGTGGGAACTAGCACATCTCATTAGAGGCTGCGTGACCAGCTAGGGTTGGCAGCTGGAAGATCCCTGAGCTGATGGCTTCGGGGACATGAGCTGGTGCAAGTCCAGTCAGCCTCCCTCTTGTGACTTGTCTCAGTTCAGTATGAGGGGGATGGGAAGATTTGCCTGAAAGTCACAAGATATTTATTATGATATTAATGTACATGCTCAGCATGCATTTTCTTAATTCTAAGTAAACTTGAGCTGGATGAAGCCTATTGTGTTTCATGAGTTTGACTATCAATTTAACATCAAGACTTCTGATTCTCACAGATGGGAGGGGCACTGCAAAAACTGACTCCAGTAAAGTAAAAATAATATTATTCTTAATATATCAACTTTCTATCTAACTCCATAAAGAAAAAGCTCAAGAAAACAAAAGACAATATGAACTTAAGCATCCAGTTGATATACTAACCTGCTCTACTGTTCTAATGCTCTGGAACGTACCTTTTCAGATTATGTTCAGTTTGTTCATAAAACCAAATTGATTACTTTTTTTATTGCTATTTCATTCATAAATTTCTCTTTATAGGGTAAATGGCATTTGGGGAAGAAATGCTTTTGCTAATTTCTAAAATTTCCTGTTGCTGAGGATATATAATTCATATTTCCAAAGAGATTAGCTTCAATGTAATGGCAATTTTTAAATATGTGTGTGTGTGTGTGTGTGTGAGATTTCTGCTAATATAGCTCACAACCAGAAAACTTAAGTACCAAATATATATTAGTGAAAAATATAGTGTGAGCTTTGTATATTTTCATGATTCAAAACTTAATTGAATTGAAAGGAAATAATTAATATTAGTTTCACCCAATTTGCTTCAGAACAAATTCATTCCGCTCATTGCCCTATGCATATTATTATAGATAACCCTCTCCCCCCCAAAAAAAACAGCAAACGAAAAATCAAGCTTACTTAAAACTCTACATTTATTAATCCTAGCAGGCAGGTATGTAATAGGTTAAACACTAGTGTTTATCTCATTGGGTTTTATGATTCAACCTATTATCCATTTCTTGATCTTTATAGAGCTCAGTGACTGAGATATCAACAGTTTAAGCAGGTGTAGCATAGCCCAGCCCCATATTTGGGTAGAATTCAAAGACAAAACTATAAAAATTAATTAAACCTTAAATTTTTGTCTAATAGCTATAACCTATTTTGTAAATATCTGTCTGCTACCAAAAAAGAAAAATAAAAACAAAAAAAGAAAAGCAAAAAATAACCTCCTTAGTTTCAAAACACTCTATGAAAATGGTGCCATTAACCAAGTTTTATTTTATGAAGGTGAGGTTCCATGCTCTATCCCTGCAACATAAATTAGAGTATATAGAAAGACTTTAAAATACCACGCTGACTGCAGTGAGGGCAAGCTGTGATCCACATAAATTACATGGAAATTAGTATTATCTTAGGAAAACTTCTGTCATTAGAGCATACAATTACTATTATCACACACTTGACCTCTATGTGTCTCTTATGGGTAGTCTCAGAATATATTACTTGCATGTAGGTATTTGAAGTTTTATAGAAAACAGAATAAAGGAGAACATTTCAAATTTATAATCTAGCATTGCATTTTTTGGCTCTCTTTTATGCATCATCTTTGGCATTTAATTTACTTATCAGAGTGTACTAATCTTAGAGTCTGTACAATATTTTCCATAAGGAGTGAATTATATTATGCAGCTATAATTTTGACAGTACAGAAAGAATTATCTCTAAATAATTAATAGCATTTTTTACCTCTTTCTTTCCTTATCTGAAAGATTGTTCAAGTCATGTCCCTGAGGAATTTGCTGTCCCATGGAGACAAGGCTGACAGTTGATGGCCAGATATTTCTAATTAGGAGAAACCCCAGAGTAAAGAGCTTTCCGAAAGGAGTAGCAGTTAGACCCAGTAAACAATCTGACACCTGCTTTGTTAAATTACAATGAACACCTGCTATTCGCTACTCAGAATGCTTAGTGCTCACTAATTTCAAGTAAAAACTAAAAGTTAGACTAGAGATATTAAATTGCTTAAAGATTTAAAATGAAATAATTTATAATCTTAATTTACATTTGTCTTAATTAAATATTATTACAAAAGAACATACAAACGTATTGTAAAATATATTGCCAAAAAATTAAAATTTTACATTAAGGCCAAGATTCCTTTGGACCACAAAGTTCAATCTTATTTTGAATATTAACTCAAAATGCATGAGCTTTAAAATTTGGTTAAAATGATTTATTCTATAGGGAAATCATGAATACATCACTCCATATCTCCCCAGATTTTTATTTCTGGATGGTAACTTATTACCTTTCTCAATCAATATTTGTGTTGCAGAAAGACAATAAACAAATTAAGTAAAATGCATACAAAGTTAGAAGGTGATAAGTACCATAAATATCTGAGAAAAAAGAATTACGAGTTGCCTTGCTGCAAGAGATTACATTTTAAACAGGGTGGAAAAAGAGCTTTAATGGAAAGATTTTATTAGAAGAAATAAAGTGATAGAAGTGAAAAAGCCTGCTGTGGACATTTGGGAAGAGAGCACATATGGTAAGGGCAGGAGTGAACATAAAGGCCTTGCAACGGGAACAAGCCTGGCACATTCAAGGTAAAGAAAGAGTGGCCCAAAAAGTGAAGTAATTGGAAAGGAATTGGTAGGGCAGGCAACATAGACTCTGGGACCCAGTGCAAAATGAAAATGTGGAGTTGCCGTCCTTTGTTGAGAAAGAGGGAAAAAATGTGCTGTAAATTATAATTTAATATATAACATTTTTCTTTTCTCCCATTGTCTTGCTTTTGACTTGTCATGATTTTTTAAATTTAAGTTTTAATATTTCCTAAATAAAGATAAATAAAACTTCTAAATTATTAGCATGAACTTTACTGATTAACTTTATTTTTTGGAATAAACAGTTTTAAATGCAAATATAAGAATATTTATTCATACATGGAAACACTGAAATTACACAAATTGCATTTGGTAGCCCATACATACATGCATATATATTACATATAATATAATAAGATTTGCATATGTTATATATTTATATACTGTATATTAAATAAATATTATAACATGCCATATATGTAATATAATATATGTGGTATATAAATAGATAATATATATTATATATTTATAATCAGACAGTGAAAACAGTGCAACAAACAAACTGAACTGCTTTTATTTCATTTCACTTCCTGGTATACTGACGTTCTCCCTGTTCTTCAGCTTACTGTTTAGTAATGGTAGATAGAAAAGAAAAGAAAAGAAAAGAAAAGAAAAGAAAAGGAAAGAAAAGAAAAGAAAAGAAAAGAAAAGAAAAACCTCTATGGGTTGCTCTATCTTTCCCAAGCCTTCTATGTTATTATTTTCAGGATCAGTTGTCGGCTAATACAGCAGTGTCTGCATGAGAACCAACACTAGGAAGAATGGAAGATAGGGTTCCTTGGTCATTTGTGTTTCTTACAATGCCACTCACTACCTCTTAGCGTTGTCAGCACAGTGCTGTGTGCTCAGCCATAGATACACACGTGCTTACGTTCTCACTTTGAATCTTGCTGACGTCCACGAGCTTTGCAAGCACTGGAATTCTGTGTTACAGGCCGTTCTTTTTTTTTTTTTTTTTAATTATTTTATTGTTGTTCAATTACAGTTGTCCGCATTTACCCTCCCCCCACCCCACCCCAGGCAAATCCACCTCCCTCCCTTGCTTCCCCCCCCACCCTTGGTTTTGTCCATGTGTCCTTTATAGCAGTTCCTGAATACCCTTGTCCCCTTCCCCCTCCCCTCTGGTTGCTGCCAGAATGTTCTAAACTTCAATGTCTCTGGTTCTATTTTGTTTCTCTGGTTGTATTTTGCTAACTTACCTCAGAAGCGTCTTGGCTGTGACTGATCTGAATTCCCCGGTAGCTGATCTGGCCTTGGTGCCTTTTCTCATGAGTCCTCATACGAAACTTTTTAACATTTCATATAGTAGAGGCTGCATGATGATGTACTCCTTGAACTTGACCTTATCTGAGAAGCACTTTATCTGCCCTTCCATTCTAAATGAAAGTTTTGCTGGATAGATTATTCTTGGTTGTAGTCCCTTGCTTTTCATGATTTGAAATATCTCTGTCCAGCCCCTTCTTGCTTGGAAGGTCTCCTTTAAGAAATCCGCTGACAGTCTTATGGGGATTCCTTTGTAGGTAACTATCTCTTTTTTTCTTGCTGCATGTAAGATTCTTTCCTTATTCTTGACCTTGGGTAATGTAATTATGATGTGCCTTGGTGTGTTCCTCTTTGGGTCACGCTTCTTTGGGGTTCTCTGAGCTTCTTGGATTTCCAGGAAGCCTATTTCCTTTGCAAGATCTGGGAAGTTTTCCTTCATTATCTGTTCAAAAATACGTTCAATTTCTTGGTGTTCCTCTTGTCCTTCCGGCAGCCCTATGATCCGGATATTGGGTCATTTACAAATGTCTCTGAGGTTCCTGAGACCCTCCTCATTTTTTTGAATTCTTGTTTCTTCCTTCTGGTCCATCCCATTGGTTTGAGATCCATCCTCCTTTTTTTCCCTGTTGGTTCCCTGTAAATCTTCCTCCATTATCCTTATCGTATTCTTCATCTGTTCAACTATTTGCATCCACCTATCTTCGAGTTTTGTTAACAATTTGATTACAAGCATTTTAAATTGCGCATCTGATAGGTTGACTATGTTGTCATCCATTAGTTGTAATTTGTTCTGATCTTTCATTTTGGCCATTTTCATTCTTTTTATCTCGGTGCACTTGTCAGCTGGCAGGTGCCTGCAACCTGGGTCGCTTTTGGATGACGTTGCTGCTGGGGGCGGGGTCTGGGAGGAAGCAATGGCGGCCTCCGATCACCGTGGGCTCCCGTCACTCCTCTGCTCCCCAGTTCCCCACCGCCTTTTCTGCCAGACTGGGTTCTGTTGGCTCAGCCCTGGCCTCTCTCCCGCAGCGTCGCAGGCTTGCAGGATTCACCTGTTGTTTGGGGCCGCGCCCTGTTCAGGCACTGGTGGCGTGAGCCCCTCCATGAGAGCTGCTGCTCACTCCGCTCCTCCGCCCGGTTCTGCCCCGCTTACCAGCCTAGATGTTCGTCTTTTCCTACCTCCTGGGTGTCGGACTTCCCTTCAGTTCGATTCTGTCCGTTCTGGTTGTTTAATTTTTCGCTACTGCATTCGTTGTTTAGACACTCTGGATGTTTGGGCAGCGAGTGCGACCCCCTACGCTGCCATCTTGGCGGAAGTCCACAGGCCGTTCTTAAAGCGGTTTTTAAACACCATTTCAGGAAGCTCAAGCTATGGAGTAACCTATAAGTGAGGTTTCCCAATACAATACTGAGTATGTCCCATGTACTTGATTTTAATAAATCACTTCCGCATTTTACAAAACGTGTGCTCTATATATTCATAGGACAAAAACCTGCATCAAGATGGCCAAGAAAGGGATCTGTCGTGGGGTATGTCGGTCCTGCCGTAAACCCGTGGGTGACCGTAACCGAATGCGTGAAGAATCTCACACTGAGACACGCGGGGGGAAAGAATCCGGGGCCACGTGGCTAGATTCCTCTCGTCCCAGGAAAAAAGCCCCGAGCGTGGCTTAGCCGGGTTTTTATTGGAAAGCTCCCGATACAGCAAAATGGGAATGGC
>PVJI01017500.1:0-35512 GCA_004026765.1 Micronycteris hirsuta
TGCAAGAAGGGGCTGGAGAGAAGTATTCCAAGTCATGAAAGGCAAGGACCTACATCCAAGATCCAGCAAAGCTATCACTTAGAATGGAAGGGCAGATAAAGTGCTTCCCAGATAAGGTCAAGTTAAAGGAGTTCATCATTACCAAGCCCTTATTATAGGAAATGTTAAAGGGACTTATCTAAGAAATAAAAGAAGATCAAAACCTGTGAACAGTAAAATGACAACAAGTGCACAACTATCAACAACTGAACCTAAAACAAAACAAAACAAAAACTAAGCAAACAACTGGAACAGGAATAGAATCAGAGAAATGGACATCCATGGAGAGTTTTCAGTAGGAAAGGGGAGGGAAAGAATGGGTGGGAAAGATACAGGGAATAAGAAACACAATTGGTAGGTATAAAACAGATGGGGAGAGGTTAAGAATGGTATAGGAAACAGAGAAGTCGAAGAACTTATATGTACAACCCATACACATGAACTAAGGGAGGAATGCTGGAGGGTTGGGGGTGCAAGGTGGAGGGGAGATAAAGGGAAAATTGGGAAAACTGTAATAGCACAATCAATAAATTATACTTAAAAATATGAGAATCATATTGGGGACCTCTTGGACAACATCAAATGTTAACATTAACATCATAGGGGTACCAGAAAGAGAAGAAAGAGCAAGGGATTGAAAACCTATTTGAAGAAATAATGATGGAAATCTTCCTTCCCTAAACTGGTAAAGGAAATAGATATAAAAGCTCAGGAAGCACGGAGAGTCCCAAGCAAGATGAATCCAAAGAGGCCCAGATGAAGGTACATCATAATTAAAATGGTAAGAGTTAAAGACAAAGAGAGAATCTCCAAAGCAGCAAGAGAAAAGCAGTTAAATACAAGGTAGTTCCCATAACACTGTCAGCTGATTTCCCAACAAAAAATTTTTCTGGCCAGAAGAGATGGGCACAAAATATTCAAACTGATGAAAAACATGGAAATACAACCAAGATTAGTTCTACCTAACAACACTATCATTTAGAATCAAAGGTGAGTTAAAGAGCTTCCCAGAGACAAAAAACTAAAGGAGTTCATTGACACCAAACCAGTAGTACAAGAAATGTTAAGAGATTCTAGAACAAGATGATGTGGGGGGAAAGCACAAAAATAAATAATAAAATTGCAATAATTACAAACCTATTGATTCTGGATCCAAGACGGTGGAAGAATAAGTGGAAGTGACACTAACCTCCTCCCAGGACCAATCTCGAATCACAACTAAATTTTAAAAAATCATCTTGAATAACCAACTGAACACTAGCTGGAGAGAAGCCTTACAACCACAGACAGACAGAAGAAAACATGTCATTACAACATGACTGGTAGGGAGTGTGGAGGAAATGTGAGGGCTGGCTGGGCTCCCACAGTGACAGCTGAAGAGCCAGAGGGACATTTCAGGGGCCAGGGGGTTCCCCCTGGGAAGTGTGAGGTCTAAACCCCAAGCTGGGCTCCCTAGCTTACAGCACCAGAGCCAGAAAGAAACCCAGATAGCACCCAGCTGTGAAAAGCAGCATGGGTTCTGTTCACCAGGGAGAGATGGCTGGAGATGCAGAAGGCCTTTTAAAGGGCCAAAGCACAAAATTTTTTTTGTAGCCACTTACTCTGTGTGCCAGCAAAGGGAGGGCAGAGTGGACTAGAGACAGTCGAGGAGTGTATGGGGTTGGTGGCTCTGGGGAGGGGACTGAGGTAACAGTCACCAGGAGACATGTGCTGAGTCATTCCCCATACTGCAGGAACCATCCCTTCCAGGTAGAGCAGTCTCCTCTGAATGGCATCAGCCTAAGGGGAAGCAATAGCCCAGTCCACAGGAATTGCTCTGCCCCACTCTGTGGTGCTTAAGTTTGACTGCTGATTACAGATTAGGTTAACAACTGATTGGTTTAGCAGCTGATTAGTTTAACATCTAAAGGAGAAAATACAAAGAAGCAGCCAAAATGGGAAGACAAAGAAACAGACCCCAAATGAAAAAACAAGAGAATTTCCAGATGGACTAGATGAAATGGAAGTAAGCAATTTATCAGAAAGAGAGTTTAGAGTAATGATTATAAGGATAATCAACAGCATGAAAAAAGACATAGAAACCATAAAAAAGGATCAGTCAGAAATAAAGAATGAAATATCTGTGATAAATCATACACTGGAAGGAATAAACAGTAGATTAGATGAAGCAGATATCAAATGAGTGTTTTGGAAGACAAGACAGAATAAAACAATCAGGCAGAGCAGCAAAAAGAAAAAAAATTTAAAAATGAGGAGAGCTTAAGAAACATCTTGAGCAACATAAAGGAAAAGAATCTTCACATCATGGGAAGATTAGAAGGAGAAGAAAGTAAGCGAGAGATTGAAAACCTATTTGAAGAAATAATAAACAAAAAATTCCCTAATCTGGTGAAGGAACATGCCACACAAGTCCAGGAAACTCAGAGAGTGCCAAAAGAGTTGGACCCAAAGAGGCCTACATGAAGACACATAATAATTAAAATGACAAGACTTAAAGTTAAGGAGAGAATCCTAACAACCACAAAAGAAAAGCAGGTAGTTACCTACGAGGGAGCACCAATTAGAATTTCATCTTATTACTCATCAGAAACATTTCAGGCCAGAAGGCAGTGGCGTGAAATATTCAAGGTGATGAAAAACAAGGACCTACAACCAAGGCTACTTTACCTGCAAGGCTATCACTTAAAATTGAAAGAGAAATAAGGAGCTTCCTAGACAAGAAAAAGCTAAAGGAGTTTGTTAACACCAAAGCAATACTGCAACGAGTGTTAAAGGGCTTGCTTTAAGAAGAAGAAGAAAGAGAGAGAGAAAGAAAGGGAAAAAAAGAGGAAAGCAGTCTAACAATAAAATGGCACTACATGTGTATCTATCAATAATCACCTTAAATGTAAGTGGCCTAAATGTTCCAACCAAAAGACAGAATGGATAATAAAACAAGACCCATATATTTGCTGCCTCCAAGAGGGCCATCTCAGATTGAAAGATGCACACAGCTTCCATCCTCACTCTCTCCTAAGGTGTCAAAAGCCTGCTCTGTCCCTGCTTTTGCCAGAGCCCAAGACTAGTAAAAAGCTAGAAAAATTCCTGAAAGTGGAATGGGAAAACTGAGACAAGAAAATTAAACAAGACCAAACAGCTGGAGCAACTTATAGCCAGCTGTTTTCTACTATGACATTGTCAAGCTCAGATATTCTTTCCTCAGCTGCATCCATCCTAACAACTCCATCAAAGAATATTATGTCAGAGGAAGATGGCAGAGGAGTGAATGGAAGTCACACTTAACCTTCTCCCAGGGCCAATCTAGAATTACAACTCAATTGTGGAGAAACCACCAGGAACAAACAACTGAGCAATATCAAGAGAGAAGCCTTATAGCCTCAGACAGACAGAAGAATCAGCTTCGGCACATCCTATCTGCACCTGCACAACAGCACACAAGCCATGGTGGGCAGAGTGACCCTCAGTCAACCAGCAGGAGGGAAGGAGCCACTAAAGAAACCTCAACAATGATCAAAACCCAATTACATCCAGAGAACCAGCATAAACGACATAAAGGGCATCCCAAGAGAATCAAGTTAAGGTGGTAAAAGAGACTGCAGCACTGAATCTCACAGGCCTCCCACCATAGAAGTTCACACTACAAAGTCAGGAAGTCAAAAGAGATCAATTTAAGAAGCAAAAGCAACAAACAACAGAGCAATAACCAGAAAGAAGCCATATAACTTCAGAGAGACAGAAGAACCAGCTTTGGCACAACCTGTCTGGTAAGGAGTGCAGCAGAGACTCAAGAGGGCTGGCTGGGCACCCACAAGTAGCAGTGCCAGAGGGATAATTAAGCAGCCGGTTGGAACCCCCTGAGAAGTATGGGGTCTAAACTCTAAGCTAGGATTCCCAGCCTAGAACAACAGAGCCTAAAAAGCACACAGACAACAACCAGTGGCAAAAAGTGGCAGGGTTGCTCTCTGCCAGAGATGGACAGCTGGAGATGCAAATAGCTGTATAAAGGACCAACACACAAATTTTCATTTGCAGCCACTTAACCTGGGCTCTGGCAAAGGTGGAGCAGAATGGGCTGGTGATGCCTGAGGAGAGACTAAGGACTGAGGCTTTGGAGAGAGAACTGAGAGAGTGGCCACCAGGATCCCAGTGCCGAGTCATCCCTCAGATGGCAGCAGCATCATGCTCAGGCAGACCACTCCCCTCTGAGCAGCAGTAGCCTGAGGGGAAACAGCCCAAATCCAGGAAGGTCTCTGCCCTGGCCCTCTGGTGCTTAAGCCTGACTGCTGAGTGCAGAGTGACCAGATTAAAAACCAAAGGAGACAGCCAGATACAGTAGATCCCTGACAAAGGGGGAATAGCGTGGACTAGAGAGACTTGAGGACAGCCTGGGGACAGAGCAATTTATAGATTCAACACAATCCCAATTTTTTTTTTAATAGTTTTTTTTTTTTAAGATTTTATTTTTATTTATTTTGAGAGAGAGGGGAAGGGAGGGAGACAGAGAGGGAGAGAAACAGCAATGTATGGTTGCCTCTCACATGGCCCTCAAAGGGACCTGGCCTGCAACCCAGGCATGTGCCCTGACGGGGAATCAAACCGGGACCGCTTGGTTCCCAGCCCGCGCTCAATCCACTGAGCTACACCAGCCAGGGCACAATCCCAATTTTAATAAATATACTAATGACATATTTCACAGATATAGAAAACACATTTCAAAAATGTATATGGAACCATTAATGACCCTGAATCGCTGTAGCAATTTTGAGAAAGAAGAACAAAGTAGGAGGGATCACCATACCTGACATCAAACTATATTACAAGGCCATGGTAATCAAAACAGTCTGGTATTGGCATAAGAACAGACACACAGATCAATGGAACAGAATAGAGAGCCCCGAAGCAAACCCAAGACTCTATAGTCAATTAATATTCAACAAAGGGAGCAGAAGCATTAAATGGAGTAAAAATAGCCTCTTCAGCAAATGGTTTTGGGAGATCTGGACAGCTACATGCAAAAAAAAATGAAACTTGATCACCAACTTACACCACACACAAAAATAAACTCAAGATGGATAAAAGACTTAAAAATAAGTCGTGATACAATAAAAGTCCTAGAGGAGAACATAGGCGGGAAAATCACAGATATTCCATGCAGCAATATTTTCACCGATATGTCCCCTAGAGAAAGGGACATAAAGGAAAGAATAAACAAATGGGATCTCATCAATATAAAAAGCTTCTGCACGGCTAAAGAAAACAGCATTAAAATGAAAAGAGATCCAACCATATGGGAAAACATATTTGCCAATGATAACTCAGACAAGGGTTTGAGCTTCAAACTATATTAAAAACTCACATGACTCCACTCCAGGAAGACAAAAAAACCCAATTAAAAAATAGGCAAAGGACTTGAACAGACACTTCTCCAAGGAGGACATACAGAGGGTCCAGAGACATATGAAAAGATGCTCAGCATCACTAGCCATTAGAAAGATGCAAATTAAAACCACAATGAGATACCACTTCACACTGGTCAGAATGGCCATCATAAACAAATGAACAAACATGTGTTGGAGAGGATGTGGAGAAAAGGGAACCCTGGTGCACTGTTGGTGGGAATGCAGACTGGTGCAGCCACTGTGGAAAACAGTACGGAATTTCCTCAAAAAACTAAAAATGAAACTGCCTTTTGACACAGCAATACCACTGCGGGGATTATACCCTAAGAATCTTGAAACACCAATTCAAAAGAATATATTCACCCCAATGTTCATAGCAGCACAATTTACAATAGCCAAGCGCTTGAAACAGCCTAAGTGCCCTTAAGTAAATGAGTGGATCAAAAAACTGTGGTACATTTACACAATGGAATACTACACAGCAGAAAGAAAGAAGGAGCTCCTACCCTTCACAACATCATGGATGGAACTGGAGAGCATTATGCTAAGTGAAGTAAGCCAGGTGGTGAAAGACAAATACCATATGATCTCACCTATAATTGGAACCTAATCCAAAAAACAAACAAGCAAGCAAAATATAACCAGAAACACTGATATAAAGAATAAACTGACAGTAACCAGAGGGGAGGTGGGAGGGGTTTAACGTGGGAAAAAAGATGAAGAGTCATCAAGGAACAAGTATAAAGGACACACGGACAAAATCAAAGGGGGTAGGTTCTAGGGTGGGAGATGGGGATGGGTGGAGCAGGGGGCTGTGGTGGGGTTAAAATGGAGACAACTGTACTGAACAACAATTAAAAAATAAAATATAATGTAATATAATTTTTAAAAAGAAGTGGTGTATATATACAATGGACTATTACTCATCCATAAAAATGAAATTTTATCATTTGTGACAACATATATGGATCTGGAGCATTTATGCTAAGTGAAATAAAACAGAGAAAGACAAAATCCACATAATTTCACTTATGTGTAGAATCTAAAACACAAAATAAACAAACAAACAAAGGGAAACAAACTCATAGATAGAATAAACTGATGGTTGACAGCTGGGAGGGGTGTTGTGGACTAGGTAAAAAATGTGAAGAGATTAAGAAATACAAATTGGCAGGTACAAAACAGTCATGGGGATGTAAAGTATAGCATAGGGAATATAATCAATAATATTATAATAACTATGAATAGTGCCAGATGAGTACCAGACCTATTTGGGATCACTTCATAATTTATATGTGTCCATGCTATACCCGTGAAAGTAATATAATATTAAATGTCAACCATAATTGAAAAAATATGTTTAAATTATATAATTATAATATAGAATAATCATTTATATTATAAAATAATCATTTATATTATAATTATATGTAATAAAATCATAATATAAAAAATAAAATAATATAAATATAATATAAATATAAAATAAAATAAAACTCATTATAATATAAAATAATCATTTATATTATAATTGTATGTAATATAATCACTTATTGTGTGATTATCATGCACAAACCTTTATATTTGTTATTCCATTTTAGCTCACAACAACCCTGAACATGTTACACATTTTAAAGATGAGGAAACTGAAGCACAGATAGGTGAAGGAACTTGGCCCAGGATACACAGCCAACAAGTAGTAGAATTTGGAGTTGAACCAGGACTGTTCTCATAAGCCCAAATGCTTTACCATTTAGCTGTATCACTTCGTACACCAGATGGAAAAGTACTGTACACTTATGATGCCAAGCACTTTGAAATATGCTGTCTACCGCAAATTTAAGCTTGTCTTCAGAAATGACTCAAGTTTAAACAAATGAATTATTTGGCTACTTTGTATTTATTTTATGAGCCATAAGATATTTAACGTGATTTCCCCCCATTAAGTCACCCTCACTACTGTACAAAGGTAGGCTAGGGACATAATCATCCTGAACCTTAGCTTCCTCATCTGTGAAAGTGGTGAAAGTAATGCTTATCTCACTGGATTGCTGTAGGATTTTAAATGAGGTCAAGTCAGTGAAAGTCCACTGCTTTACTCAATAAATGTGAGAAGCATCCCTCTGGGCAGGGAAATTGGTGCCATGGCCTTCTCAGGAGCCTCCTATCCCGATACTGAATCATATTCTTTTATGCCCCGAAGCACCTTACTGTATCAGGGAGTAGGCTCCAGGGGTAGCCACCACGCAGAAAGTTCTATCCCTGGTGCCTTTTCTTCTTCCTTCCCTTTACTGGGAGGCAGCCCTCCCAAGACTCCCAACTGCATGATCAGCAAACACAGAGGGCCACATTCTCAGATAAGAAGGAACAGTCCTTCAGTGCAGGCTTTGGAAAAGACACATTGCCCTGCCAGAATCTTCTTTCCAGCTCTCAGTCAAATCAGATAAAGGCTTAGCCTACTCTACTCACTTTTCTTCGATGATGGTTTGGCCATTGCTTCTGGTTTCTTCAATGATGAGTTTCTCTTCCTCAGGGAGTAAGACTTGTGGAACTGAATCTTTGCGAGTACCTAAAAATAAGGGTTGCAAAAAGGTGGAAAGGGAAGAGTTACTAGTGAGGACTATTTATAGGTGCCAGTTCCTTTCTTCTATTGTTTTTGAAGGGTCTTTGTTAATAGCACATTGCAACCTTGCACCCAGAGAACAATCATGCAACATTTAATGACTAAATCTTCCTGACCTGACCAAATTCTAAATGACCAAACATATTGATTCAGTCTTGGGGAGGAGAGAATTTTGTACACAGAAATATAATGCAAAAAAGTCACTGTGATACCTGCCCTAAATGAAGACCCCATTTTTTCCTGTTTTGCCTCCTCCACAGCAAAAAGCTGACCAGTGATCATTCTGTCTCTCCTCAATTCCAGGGAATAGCACACCACATCCTATGCTATGACATTATATAATTTTAGTAAATTTAGAGCAACACTGCATTGGGACACAATGTGCTTAAAGAACCTCAGAAGTATCACTCACTCCCATTTGTTCTCTACAGTCCAACAGGGTAGGGTAGGGTCAGTTGAGACCATTTTGACCAAGGGTAGAGTCAGGGTTGGGAGATTATCACTTCAGCAACAAAGATGCAGGCATCCTTATTTCTCTCTGCTCAGGCTGTCTCCAGGATTTGGAATAGAAGAGGTGACAGAACAGATATAAGACCTAGCCAAACAGCTCTCCGGCACACTCTACCTCCCCCTCACTTTTGGATTCTTCATCTCAGAGCACAAGCCCTTAATCTTCAGTCTCCGTGAGCCACTGGTTTTCTCTCTTCTAAGCCAAGCTTCTTCAAGTTGTGAACACTTGCTGCTTTCACTTGATCACCTCTCCTTTCCTGAGATGGATGTATCTCCACCTCATAACACTTCCAGGTACTTAATAAATGGATAGTGGACTGACTGACTGACCAACAGAATGAATGCAGCAGGAACTAATAACAATGAGTTCCAGGGAAACAGGACTTCTGGATGGAGGAGAATAAAGGGTGGTAGATCACTATGATGCTAAAAGGCTTACTTGTGCAAATAACTGTGCTAGACCCTTTTTCACATGTAAAAGGTAGGCTGGGGAGGAGGGGGAAAACTGTGACTCTTTAGGTCAGAATACCTGCCTGCACCTCAAACTAGGTTTATTGACTTTATTGATGTGAAGAGAGGTGGTGAGAGGAGGAGATGAGGTCAGATTTTGCATGAAGGATGTTTCTTCTGGTGTCTCTTTGTCCCCCTCACATTTCTAGCTTTCACAGTAAAAACTGTTCTCACTTCCCTTACTTGGCTCCTTGAAACTTGTTATCAGAGCTGGGCATGCCCAAAGCCACAGCCACATTTTGTCTATGAAGCAGAAGTTGTGACGGTTTCCTCTTCATGGTCAAATGTGTCAACTTCCACATTGAAAGTTTTCCTCATGACAGCCTTAGAGATAGTCACTTTGAAAGCATACGTCAAGGCAGTCCACCTAAGTAATCCTTTCCCACACTCAAGTGATGTCCAAAATGGAGCATGATGGAGAATTCATTTCTTACACAGATAGAAAATCCCCACATAATGTATCCTGAAAATCTATAATAATGGAAGGCAAGACACATAATTGATGCGACCTGGCTTTTTAAAAAGCACAAAGATGAATCAGAAAACATTATCTTACTTTGAGTTTGTAGCCTGAAAGTCGTTCGGGGAAATACCCTCACCTATAAAAGCTCCCTAATAAATCGTCTACATTTTGAACAGCCGCTGTTAAGCAGCTATATTTCCAGATTTTCAGAGCAACTTTGAAACTTGAGTTTAGTGAAGCACTGTTCGTTTAAATATGCAGCTGATCAAAGATAGTATTTTGACTTCCTTTCCAAATCTGCCTATAAGAAGAGATTAGCATCAGTTCACAGACACAGGAACTCTCTGGGCTCTTTAATTCCTAACTTGTGTTGATGAAGGTATCTGTGTACTTCAAAGGAGAATGACTTAAAAAAAATTTTTTTTTCATTTCTATCACCTCCAACTTTTTTACTCTTGCATCTCTCTTTCTCTCTGAGTGAAAAGAAACTGGTAAACAAACCGCTTGGTAGCTAAAACCACCTTATCTGAAAGATGCAGTCCTGCACTGTTCCTCTGTACCCAAATCACCTGCTTTACACACCCTGCACCAGTTTGGGTTGCTTTTCTCTTCTACTAAGACGCAGTGAGAAGTAAAAAAGAAACAATACTTATTAGAGAAAGTGGTTTGCTGGAACCTACTTGAGCCATGGCCTTGTTGAAAGTTTGCACTGGTACAGTAGGCTTCAATCACTTTAAGAATCTGAGCGTCCTCTTCCAGAGCAGCTGTACCTGTCGAATTTAATTAATAATTACTTTCCATATTAATATGTGCCTATAGAACCTCAAGTGATGTAGTAAACTCCACTTCCAGGGACTGGCTTTTAGACCAGTGGTGTTTCTAAAAGGCAGGAGCAAAATCTGTCCAATTTTCATAATGAAATAAGAGTGACAGTATCAAGCTCTGGAGTCAGCATCAGTGAGTTCATCACCAAGAGTAGCATGTTCTTGAAGCCCATCAAGAGCTCTAAATTGGGAAGTCCTCCCAGTCTCCTCTTCAAGGCCATAGTTACAGCACTGGGCTTGATGCTAGCCTTAGTTCTCACCCAATATAACACATCTCTCCTCTCCTTAAAATTTCAAGGCATACCTTCTCTAGGAGGTTTACCCATTAACCCCACCAATTTTTTCAACCAGCCAGCACAGTCACTGATTCTCCCCTCTTCTTCCTCCCCCTCCAACTCATTCTTGAAATGACTGGAGGGCAGAACTCTGTTAACATGCTGATGTGTACACCCAAGTGTGCAGTGAGAGGTGTGGGATGCAGAAGCTAGAGTCAAGCATAGATTTATACAGACTATATTTTTGACCTATACACACAGTTCTGTCATCCTTTTGTGAGACATCACTTACTCTTCCACATGTTTCCCAAAGTACCTTGTTCCCAGCCATAGAGGGAAATAAGCACATATCTGCTGGCTGACCAACTTTACAGTCCGTCTCTAACTCAAGCTATGTTTCTACATGTCAGCAGGCTGATTCCTTGGCTAACTAAGAATATCACAGAGCCTTAGACTTCCAGAAGGATTTCAACCATCAGCTCTATTTATTCTATCTCAGTAGAGGAAAATATCTGAGGCATCAGAAACTAAGAGGGAAAAAATGTATCTATAGCAAATGGTCCCTTTAGTGGTTTTAAACCAGGTGGGGCAAAATATTCAACATGAAAATCATACAAGTAGTTTCTGCCTCAGATGACATGAACTGCAGCAGGAGGCAGCTTAGTCAAAAATCTTACAGGTGACCAAACATTTCTATGCATTTGTCATTATGTAACAGATGATGCCAAGAACAAATTGCTATAATCATCTGCTTTTTAAATATCTTTCTGTTGTTTAATCCATTACCAACTTTCAAAAAGTACAAAACACATACTTTTCCGAATCACATATTCCTCTTCTGATGGCTTTCTTTCAGTCTTTCTTTTATGAAGAAACTTCTTCACAGTTTTGGGGCTTTTACTAGACTCCTATAAGAATAGAGTTTTCTTTATGAATTAAACTTCTGCTCCAAAAACATTTAAAAGAACAAATGAAATTAAATAGAATGGCCCTCTCTTATTTTGACAGTCTCAGGAGCTCATCAAAAATAGATACTATACACAATAAAAACAGCTCCAATAAACTCTAAAAGGTTAAATAAAACAGAAGCAATGACATTGTCTTTGCAATTGCCATAGGGATGGGTATAAGAATGGACCATGCCTACTAAAAACTCACCAGATTCTTCAAGAGGTCAAATGCCTTTAGGGTATCATATACAGAGTAAGTAATGGATATCAATGCTAGAGAAACAACAGTATTCATAACTTGGTTTATATTCCCCAATGATACAATTTTAAAGGAATTAAATAACAATTGTAATTACTACTGTAGTATATACATCTTTTCAAGGAGCTTGAAAACTATTTAAATAAATTTTCCTGAGCAACAGTCCCACAACAAAGAATATCAATTTCCATTTGTCCAATGGGATAATTAAGGCAAAGAGACTTATGTAATTTCCCCATGGTAAGAGAGAAGAGCCAAATGAAGGACTTCTTGATAATAATTTGGGGTTAGGAATAACGTTCCTACAGCCAAGCTAAATATACATATATAAAGCCATATTTTAATTAGTAGATAAAAATATGAATTACATCAATTATTTAATTTGCTTTGGCCATGTGAATAAATCAACGGGCATGAAAAACTCACATGTAACAAAAATAATAGAAAAAATAGCTTTAAAATAGAGGAAAACTGTTTTAAGGCATTATAAAATAAGATTTTCATATGTATTTCATAAGAGCCTGCTTTTTGAAGAAAATACTTACATGTCAGAATTGCTTTTTCACATTTTAGCCACCAATAACAACAAGGGAAAAAACAAATATAAAGGAAAGCTCTTCATTCATAAAAGGTTATAGCACAACATTATGATGTCACTGTAAGGCAAAGATAGTGTTCTACCCTTACCTTTAAGATATAAGACATCCTCTAAAGTGAATATGTAAAGAAAGAGAAGATGAGCGTGAGAGGTCGGTGGCTACAATGACCAAATCCATTTATCAATAATTCTAAAACAACATTTGAAATGTTAGTGTTATCATAAATTATACAGAGAGAATATCATCACGATTTGCACATTAGTTTTGGATGCCATATCATCATGCAAAAGCCCAAGGAATACAGTTCTGTGCAGAATAACAAATGTTGAAAATAACTAAAATACACACACTACACAGTAAGAACTTATTAATAACTTTCTTATCCTAGCAGGAAAAAAGTAATCATGCCTTAGTTTTAATGGATTAGTTCTGTCAAGGATTAAGTCAATTTTACCACTCAAAGCTCACCTGAATTTGAATTTAGTAACTGACAATTATGAAATATCCATCATTAAAAAGGAGACCTATATAACTATGAAGTGGCACTCCTGGTTTTGGTGATCAAAGAAAAAATTGGATGATTGCAAGTATCACAGGTCAATTTTCTTTCTTTTTTCCCCATTTTTAAAAGAGTTTTTATAACTTGGAGAAATCTAAATAAAATTAAAAATGAGGTCTTAATAAAACTATTCTGTCTGGATGGCATTATAAAGAATAGATTAAATTAAGAGGTTTAAAACTTCTAAGGATAAAAAAGTGTAAAGTATTTACAAGTATGTCACAGGTCAATTTTCAAAGCAAACCTGTGGGACTCTTTGTTGGCTAAATTCTGCTCAAGGTACATAATGAAAATTCAGCTCAAGATTTATTTTTCCTATCATATTGGGTTGAAAGGATAAAAAAATCCTCTAGTATCCAAATATTATTCCATTTTTACTACACTAAGAGTTGAGGCAATAATTAATTGAAACAGCAGCATAGTGTTTTAAATAAAAACAAACTCAGAATTCAGGTAAGTCTGCATCATTCATTAAAACACACATTTGATATACAACCATATGCTGCCTTTGCATTACAACTCTGACATGGCTCACAGCTGTCACAAACTTAAATCTTCACTCAGTAAAACCTATTTGAAGAACAGTTACTAATAAATCAGGATTTTTTTCTGAAAGCTGAAATGATGAGCAACATGTTGGGGGAGGGGAGGAATAGAAACAAACAAACAAACAAAAAAAACCCAACTATTTATTTGGATGGAAAAGGTAACACTCCACACAGTTACAGAAGCTAGTGACTGACATTTCCTGACTGCAACTTCAAGAAAAAAAAATGCCTCAAAATCCCCATGCTACCCAATATCAAATGTCCTCTTGGGTTGTCATTTAGAAGAATCTTTTTAAAAGATATCCCATTCATTACATTCTTTTTCCCCTTTCAACTGAAGCAAATAGTTCAGACTTTCACAGTTCAGACTCATGGCTTGTTCCCATAAGACTTTACTGATTTGGTTTAATAGATCAAAATGATCCAAACAGCAGAATTGGGTTGGAAATTCACCTCTAATGAAGCACCTCTTGTTTGAGATGCGTGTATATCACTACCAATTTATATTATCATATCATTATAAAGATAAACCAGAGGCACTTTAGGAAGAGGTCAGGGAAACTCAGTACACATAAACCCTGGTGATATTCAATAACTATCTGTAGATGGATAATGAGGAAATGGAAAATTAAGAAATAAAAAAATAAATGAATCTAGTAATTCAAGATAGACTGACATGTATCACCTATTATAAATTCTAAGCCATTCCCATAGAACTATTTGTAATAAGCTATAAAATTAGCTTGTCAGAAGCATTTTATACCATATAGAGCAAAATTACCTCTTTATAACCTAGGGCTGCTGATGGTCTAAGTGGTGGTGCAGGTCGTAGACAACTTAAACTCCATGGTTTTATAATTTGAGGAGGTTCCAAGGGTCCTCGGGGCTGTCCAGTAGAACTAAAAGACTAGGAAAATGTCTGATGAGATGTTGGCAATCTACCATCTGAACCCAACCTTGTTCCCTACAGTGAAAGAACATCAATAGCTTCATTGGATGAGCAAAGCCAGCCATACAAAGGTAAAGAAGGAAAAACAAAGGTCTGCAGTTTGAGAACTGGCACTTCCCAGTCAAGATTATGGGGTCTCTAAGGAATAGTACTAAATAGACTCAACATCCCATAATCTTGTCCTTGCTCTCTCTTCTGCATTTTATTAAAGTCAGGATTTTTTTCCCTGTATAATTGAGAACAGTCAATATTTATTAAGTTCAGTTATGTGTTTGGCACTCTATTAAATGCTTAAATAGGTTATTTCATCAGAACAACCTAAGACAAACTGTAGTAAAGTGAAGTAACTAACTAGCAATTGGCAAAGCTAGGATTTGAACCCAGATCTTATGGCAAAGCCCTTGTTCTTCCTACCACAGCACACAGTGCTCTAAAGTGGAATTTTGGTATCACAGGTTTGAGTGTTAACAGACAACACAGCATATCTTCGATCTCACTCAGCAAGTACAGTGAAATCTCATCAATTCAAATGCCACGAATTGCTACATTTATGATAACATGGAAGAAGGCAATGCTAAAAGTTTATCCATGAAAGTCACTGAGTGAATATAATAGCATAAATGAGATTATGTAGCGATGCTTAAATATTTATGAAGATAAACTATTGGTTTTGAATTAGTACATTATTAATATGAGAATAACAGTTGCTAACTAAAATGCATCTTGCTTATCATTAAAACATCTTAGTAGGACTTCTGGTAAGAAAAATTTTGCTAGCAGTTAGTTGATACTCCAAGTTATGGTCAAACTAAACTGCACACCTTTAAATATAACTTTGTATTAATTTCAGTGGACCTCCCTCCACAATAAAAATCAGAATTTGTGCAATAGCTACGTGGCTCAGTTGGTTGGAGTGTTGTTCTGTGAACCAAAAGGTTGCCAGTCTGATTCCCGGTCAGGGCACACGCCTAGGTTGTGGGTTTGTTCCCTGGTTGAAGATGCGTATGGGAGGCAACTGGTCAATGTTTCTCTCTCACATCAATGTTTGTCTTTTTCCCTTCCTCTCTCTCTCTAAAATCAATCAATAGATTTAAAAAAATAAAAGAAATCAGAATCAGTGAGGTTAAACTGTACTTTAAAACTTACAGATATAGACTACGCAAAGATTAAGGGCATGCTCACTGGTTCTAATAAGTCCTCAGGAGACAGGCTTTGATGAGAGATTCAGTAATCTCTGGATAGAACAAATGGACTACTTACAGAATGAGCACTACAAGATGATGATGATGTCTTGGATAATGAACTGCAGGAGGCAGGTCCTCTGATCAGTCTATACAGATGCTCCAGCCATTCTTGGAAGTCCTGGTTGTTGCTACAGTGAACCACAATTCTCTCTAGTATGTGACCTGAATCACCCAATTATGAGCATTTGGAAACAAAAGGCAAGGAGAACCTTAAGCTTGCCTCATTCATAATCACTGCACGCAATTCGGACTTGGGTGTCTACATGCATTTTCTGGAATTTTTATACCTGTGGGTAACCCTCTTAAAACTTCTATATCAAGAACAGATAAGCTGTGACAATAAATAAATAAATAGTCTTATCTAATTTATAAAACTGTTCTTGATTTCCACTACTTACAGAATCTTAGATATAGTATAAAACTTCACTTTAAACACTCACAATCCAAAAATTTAAGCATAGAGTCCAATTTAGTTCATAGTCTAAAATGAGAATATAGTATTGTTTCACTCAATATCAAAGTTGAAACAAGATCCAACACCAAATTGTGGGCTCCCTATTGGGAAAGAAGGGGCTAAAGCCTGGGGCCACTATCCCATTGTTAGCCACTGTACCATATCAGTGCAAAAAGTACAACCATTAAATATAAACCATGCCAGCCTGCCAAAAGTGAAAACAAGCCAAAATTTCAGGGAGCATTATTGAGGCCTGGTATTTTCTCAATTTGTGAAAAAAGTTTTATGGCTTCTCAGCACTTTTTCAAAACGTAAAAAAAATCTTGCTAATTCATAGGTTGATGATAAAATTACTGATAAAATTGGCTTCTCTGTTACAAGGGAACAGATGGCAGAAAGGGGAGCAAATTCACATCAGTCGATTTTGTTATTTCTTAGCTCTAACAAGTAGCTTTTATGCAACAGAAAATTGAAACTAATGGCAAAGCCGAGGCTTTCAAATAAGCAGGAGACTTCTCTGTTCTATCTCTGTACCCTAATTACTCCAGGAAATAAAATATACTTTGCCATGCCCAAGTAAAACTTGATTGTGGACTATATAACAGAAAATAATAGCATTTATTTATTTAAACCCCACTTCTTTCCAAAAAGGAGTTGAAGTAGCTACATGAAAAAGAGAAAATTACCTACCTGTGATTTCAAATGTGTAGTCATTCCCTTCAATTTCATCTAATCTAGTCACCACCATTCCTGCTGTGGGTATTTTTCCCTACCAGAAAAAGAACATTTCCATTAATTCTGTGGTTGTTCACATCCCTGCTTATTTCTACTTCATTTTCTGATGCTGTCAAGAATCACAGCTGAATTATGGCTAGACATATTTCTCTGGTCTATCAACAGATAATGTGTTTCCTTGCTTTAAATGTTAATCAGGTAAGAAGGTAAGGGGAAAAAGTGGGTTGTGCTTTTTGCTAACACACCCTAAACTGTCAAGACTTACAGTTTATTTTTCTAACACATTTTCATGAAAATAAGTAAATAAAGTCTCAAATTTTAAGAAAACTAGTAGCTGCTAGGACAAGATATGAGGCAATATAATTTATAATACTCCATATTCTGGGAGCAGACTGAAGGAAATTTAATTTCTTAAGGAGTTTGATGACTTGCATCTCAGACACTAAATCATGTGATATGATTGTAGGAGTAGGTCCCAGTTATATATTTTTTCAGCAATAATAATATAATATGGACCTATAAAATTATGTTCCTAATTGATTTGATTGCAGATTTATATTTCTGTTTATACATTCATAACCTAGCTTATACCCAGAACAGTGGACATTCAGGATAGACTCATGATAGTAATGCAAAGGTCTGCAATCTAAGAAACATATGCTCTTATAAGCTATCTAATTAAAATGAAAAGTCATAACATTCTGCCTTTTCTGGCTGGAACTTTTAATAGTATAATAAAAATGTTGCATCTAGATGGAAACCTCTTTTCATTATGGGTCCTGCTATTTGTTTTATATGAAATCCACCAACCTGATAGATGAAGCCACTCATCCGAGGACTTGCAGATAACATTATCAAGACATTTGAAAATAGCATGAGGTACCGCTCCTCTTTTTCCTGAAGGGGAATGAAAAATATCAAATTGAGAATAGAGCCTGGCTGCTGTGGCTCAGTGGATTGAGTGCCAGGCTGCGAACCAAAGGGTCATCAGTTTGATTCCCAGTCAGGGCACATGCCTGGGTTGTGGGCTGGGTCCCCAGTAGCGGGCACACAAGAGGCAACTACACATTGATGTTTCTCCCCCTCTCTTTCTCCCTCCCTTCCCTCTCTCTAAAAAATAAATAAAATCTTTTTAAGAAGTATTTTTAAAAAGAGAATAGATATTGGACGTATTATTTGTTAAGAATTTCTGGAATCAGTTTTATAAATCTTATATAAGGCAATGAAACACGAACAGTGATTTTAAAAAAATACCCAACTTAAAAGCATAAAACTAGTTGAATTTTACTTATGAATGGATATAAACCCAGTCTATCTCTCTCCTTACCATGCATAAGAGTTAAATACAAATAACCATGCTTGTTTCCCAAGTATGTAAGCCTGAGAAGTCACACAGAGAATGCCTTCCTACACAGCTGCAGCCAGAGCACAAATTAAGCAGGTTCACAAAAAGGAAAAGTGCAAAATAAAGGTGTTTTGAAGTGATAGAAAATTAATTTTGTTCTACATGTTAAATTTTATTTATAAAATTATTTTTAATCAGTAAGAACAAGATAGTTGTTGTATCCATGTAAAAAAGTAAATATTTTTAAATGGCACTAAAGGAAATTTTATACAGAAGGACTTCTCTGAACTCCTTAAACATCTATTAATTAGTAGATGCAAACAATTACATTCAGTTTACATGTCCAGCAATCGTAGCTGCAATTATCCTATCTCCACCTCCTTCCTTCCACTTGAGCAGAGCAACCTTTTGAGGCTAACACTTCTAAGAAAGACTCTACATCCTTTCACTTGTTTGGCTTCCTTCTGTATAGGCTTCTCATCTCTTCCTTCTTCTTCCAGCAGCCTCTCCTATTCAAGTAGCTTTTTCTTTTTGCTGTTAACATATGCACATCTCCTGCCCTAACAGGCCTTCACTTGCTTCTCTGACTACTTACACAAAATACTGTTTCTTGACATTTATTGTCATATTACTTGCTGCCTTCATTTTCTCTCTATTGAGCCCTCTGTACTCACTTTGCTCTCTCAAAATCATCAGTAACCACCTTCTAGTGAAATCCAATAGCTTTTCTTGGCCTCCATGCTCCTTGACTTCTGAACCTTTTGTAGCACTCAGCAGGCTGACCACTTTCAAATGCTCCTCCTGGAATTTCCATGACACCACAGTTCCCCAGTTCTCCTCTATCTTTCTCTTTGTCTTTTCTTTACGATTTCTCCTTCCTTCACCAAAGAGGTTTATCCAAGGGTGTGAAAGTCCAACAGATAAACTCTCTACATTAACCTTCCCCCAGGATATCTACATTTTAAATGACATTTCTTACTTATCCAATGTAATGAATCTCTGACAGAGACCTATCAGGGGGGCCTAGGAAGATGTTTAGGGAGGGGGAAGACAATTCTAACACCTGATAAATCATACCTGTTGATATAATCAACCTTCCTCCCCTATTCTATCCCCTTCCTAAAAGACATAATCCATCTTCAGCCCTCTGTGCTTCTCTCTGCAAATTTACTTCCTCGGAAGGCCCATCTGTCAGAGACATCTAAATCTCTGCCTCTAACTCTGACCTTCTACTCATATATCCATATTGTTTTAACAGCTAACTACATCTCCACTTGGATACCTACAGTCACTTGGAAGTTAACAGGTGTAAAAATTACATTTGTCATCTCCTCTAGGCCATAGGTCACCACTTCCTGTAGACTTTCCCTTTTAAACATGTCTCACATTTGTTCCTTAAGTTTCATTCTCTCTGCCACTACCTTTGTCGGGGGTACTAATCACTTTCCAGTTCATCTGTCCTTTTTGTTTCTATTTCTATCCCCTCCAATTTACCTGACATATGCAGATGTCAGATTAAACACCTCTTTCACTGTGTTTCTCTACTACTCAGGACTCATAGTTGTCTATTGCTTGCTGTGTCAGTCTGAACTACTCTTGCCTGACATCCAAGGTTCTTCATAACCTGACCCTATCTGACTCCATCAGTTTTCTCTTTTACTCTGCCTAACATGCTTCCTCTGCTCCTATCAGGCTGGCTTCCTCACGGTCATGCAGAAAAAAGGCCATGTTCTTGTTCTCTTCTGAAACAAGAATGACCTCTCCCTTACAAAACCCTCCCCTTTTCTTTTCATGGCCTTCCTCCTCATGTCTTATCTCCATAAAATCTTCTTGCTCTCTTCCTTCTCTGAACTTAAGTAGAACCTACTGTTGAGATCGCACAAACAGGCATTGACTATTTTGGTTTGTTTTCTACTTGTAGCTTATGTTTTAATCTGTTCTTAAGGGGTTCTTTGAAGGCAGGGATCATTGTGCGTTCTTTCTTCCTTTCTATAACAGCATGCAGCAGTGCTGGGCAAAAAACAGGTGTTCAGTTTGTTTGAATGTTCAAGCATTTGACCTTGATGGAAGAAAAAATAAAGGAAGAAAAATGTGAAAGATGGAAAAAATGGTGTTGAAATTTGAAACATCTTACCTCACATGTTCCATACTGCACCATTACTTGTGACATAAAAATCACACTTCCCAAGGTTTTAATATCCTCCCCTTCCCATGCCTGAATAGGTTCAGAAAGTATCTGCAATTCCAGCTGTTTTCTTTTTCTTAGATCTTGGCACTGTCCCTACAGAACCAAAGCAAAGGAATAGGAGTTCTTATGAAATAGACCTAAAACAAGACCAAAATAAGATGGGCTTTTGACTCTCATAGACTTCCACTGAGTCCCTATTCCCCATGAATCCCATCACCAATGTCTTGACTGGCAGAAAGATCCACTACTCTAAATCTCTACTAGTCTTGAGCCCCCAAAAGTTTTGTGAGGAAGAGCTACTTTTTATTTTGCCAAAAGAAGATAAAACAGTGGAAGGAACTTGTTTCTTCTTCCCCACAAAGAGGATGGGAAGACAAGTAGCAGAATCACATTGAGCAGAGCCAGAAGTGCAACTGGTGGATTAGGATCTTCTGGTTGGTATGGCTGCTCTAGCTCCTCTCAGTCTTGTCCATCTGCATAAATATAGTGCTTTAGTTACAAAGCAATTTTATTTTTCTAACATATCCTCAGTTTCCAATCAAGTAACATCTTAATTTTTTTTAAAGCAACTCCAGAAGTTATAGAAAAAGGGAAAACATAATTCTTTATGCCACAGTGTATTAAATTGACCTTATAATAAAACATATGCACTGCCCTATACTTTGTTTAGGGATAAGAAGTAAATTCTATTAAAATATTAAATTACATTTTATTCCTAAAAGGATTATAAAAAAGAGATACAACTGAATTTCATGAATACAAATTGAAAATCCAAACCAAGAAACAACATATAGCTATGAATACTACACACACACACACACACACACACACACACACACCACTGCTTCAGAAAGTGGGAGGTTGTCTTAGAATAATTTAACAGTATTCATTCCAAATTGAATATGAAAGTAGCATATGGTTAGTTATGCCACTGTTTCCTAATGAATGTTATATTTTGGGGGATGTATTTACTATAAAATCTATGCTGTCCTGTTCAGCTAATTGGAAACTTGATGGAATAAATTCATTGTACACACATATTTTGAAGCATCTATATGGTGAATAAATATACTATCACTATCAAATCAATTTTTACTATATATATAATGACTAGATAGAAATATAGTTTTAAAAAAGAGGCATTTTAAAATTCAACTTACATAGAAAAATAAAAGGAACACAAATGATAATAAATGCCATGGGTTTCATGTGTTGAACCATGCAAAGCTGCCAACATTAGACTGTTTTTGACCTATGACAGCAATTTTAATCTAATTTCTAACTCTAGTCTTCAATTTGCTGTTTAACCATGGACACATCATGTACTGATCTTTCTCAGCAGTAATAAAAATGAGATGATGGTGACTGTTGTATCACAACCTTACAGCAAAAATCAATAACTAAATATTGATCCAATTGCTTGGAATGCTATAGAGATGTTTATTTTGAAGCTAAACTTAGTCAATTGCCCAAAATAATATTTTCTTTCTTCCTAAAATGCCTCCAAGTGGTTTTACATCAATTGGTTCAAGAAGACATTAACCATCATGCTCAAGATAGAAGATTACAGATACCTTTTATAGCAACCTATGTAAAGCAATTGTATTTTAGTAGATTTTTTCTTTTGTATGTGATGAAGTATTTCTTTTAGATATGCAAAGAATAAACTTACACCTTTTGGCATAAGTAAATGAATCCAATATTGATGTCAATCAGTGAATGACAAGTTGCACCAACATAAGGTGAGCAACACGGGGATAAAGATAAAGAGACTAAAGGAAACCCCCCACCTACACAGCAATGCTTAATGTGGCAGAGACTTCAAATGTGAGTGCTTCATACTCTCAGCCTGGCAACCTTTCTTAGGTAAGCATGATTTTTGGAAGACAAAATTAAAAGAAACAATCACAACAATACTGTCACTAGAGCTTATTGTTTCCACTCTAAAGACCTTTGCATAGAAACGTTACATAAAAATTACTCTTTTAGGAACAAAGCACACGAAATGGAGAATTATAATTTTAGAGCATCACCTACCATGAGAGTTTTGAATGCTATGATTGCTTTCAGAACATCCTGATGATCTGGATGTGTATCCTATTAAAGGAATATATTTTAAAACAATATTAAAGGAGAACAAATCAGCGGTGGCCAGAAGTTAGGGGTGGGAGGAGGGTGTGGCTGCAAGGAGATAGAAAGACGAAATTTTGAGGGATGATGAAATGGTACTGGATCTCAATTGTGGTGGTGGTGGTAACATAAATCTACACATGTATTAAAAGTCATAGAACTGTACACCAAAAGAAAAATGTCAATTTTAACGTATGTCAATTTAAAAATTAAAAAACAAAACAGCATTTGAGCATTTGGAATCCCAGCACCTCCAATTATTAGGTGATTAAGGGAGTGGCAGGATGGGGTAGGGGGGAATCAATGGCAGAAAAGGCAGGGCAACTGTGACTGAACAACAACAAAAAATTAATTTTAAAAATAATATGAAATAATAAATAACAAAAAAATTAAGACAGCTGGTAACACATCATTATATTTGGTAACAACATACTAGGTGTGGTTATTGAGGCAAAAGATAGGGAATTACGGAGACAGAGTGGTGTTTACTGAAAAATCGATCCAATCTCGTCTCCTAAACTGCCTCTATTTTCTTTCAGCAGACTCAAAATGGCAAATGGGAAAAATTCCAGGTTTTATACCATATGTTCCTTCTTAAGCAAAGATTACATATGGTCTGCAATTCCATGGTACTGACAACCCCCAAAAGTGGACAGGCCCAAAAATGGCTTTGAGAAATGCACATCTCCATAACTGTTTATGAAGGGAAAGTAGAGGTTCTTAGGGGTAGATGTATACCTATATGGGGATATATGAGGCATAGATATGTATCTCACCTTGGGTTATATGTATGCCTAACCTTTGGACTTCTGGAGTAATAGAATGACAAAATCTGCTGCCCAACCAGCTCTTGGTGATAGAATACAGATCTGAACAGCCTAGAGGTCTGATCCAAGACAAGAACAGTATTGCTCATAAAAGGAAAGATTGTATTCTTTTATAGTAAAATTTATCCTTACACAAATCAGCTGGAAGTTCAGGCTCTATTTTTCGATTAGCTAGCAGCCATGCTAAACAATCAGAAAGCTGGATCAAGTGTCTTGCAGGTGGTGAACTAGTGCTAAGGGAGTGTATATCTGATGGTGGGAAATGGAAGGCAGCCAAAAGCAGGTGACCAACCACAAATGGAGGCAAGGGTAGAAATGGGCTCTGATACAAGGAAGGCCAAGATAGAGGATCTAGGCAGTAGGAGCATTTGGGGAATTTTCTCCCCAAATTAAGTGTATATTCATAGTTCAGCACTGAGCAGTAACAGAAACTGAGGCCACTAGTTTCTGTTTTTTGTGATAAGCAAGGAGGGGCAAACCTCAAACGGTTCAGTGAACTGGTTTAGCTTTTGGAAAGGCATCCAGAGGTCAATACCTTCCCAAGCCCTAACTGAAATTTCATTCCAGCAGGCTTTACTCACTAGCTCCCCACTGCCTCCAGCTTTTTGGCAGGTCAAATAACCTGAGAATATAGTTTTGTTCAGAGTACCTGCTTTCAATCCTTACAAATGCTGACAAAACCAGCTGTGTGCAACCATTTTCTTTAAAGAAAATCAAACCTTATAAACCTCAAAACCTTTCCCCAGACACAGGAAGAGCAAGTAGGGTAACTGCAGCATCCCCCAACCACACCTTAAACCCCATGTTTGGTCAGGCAAGTCAGGCTCAAGAAGGTATCCCTGTTATTTGATTTTTAAAAAGAGGACCTGGGCTCTTGGTAAAAAATTCAACTATCAGACCTCATTGAAGTCTTAATAATTAGAAAACATTATGGCTATTCTACAGTTGTGGCAAATTAATTGTAAGTTTATAAACAAATATGTGAGGGGACCTTGATGTACATGTATGGATGCATAAAGAAATAAATATTGGACACATTTATTAATCTTTAAGGAAATACCAGAATCTTCCATGATAATCCAGAGTCAGGCAGCTGAATGCCTACAATGTTCTGGAGATAAATATCCCTATCTATATCCCACAATAAAGTTGGTTCATATATCAGAACAAAAGTTTTCCTGGATGATTTTGATTGAACCACCATCTACAGATGAAGATGAAAGGGCAGAAGAAAACCTAAGTCAACAAGTTAGCAGAGATTTGAGTGAAGCAACAGGACGAAGGCCAGGAAAAGAGGAGAAGGTAGAATGATCATGAATATTTGATAGTAAAGGGTGGGGATCTTTATGTTATGAGCTGAATAAATTCATGGTGATTATAGTTTGTAACATTGCATTGTATGCTTTTGCTAAGAGAGTAGATCTGAAGTGTTCTCACTATAAAAAAAGGTAACTGTATGAGGTGATGGATGTGTTAATTAAGTTGATTGTGGTAATCATTCCACAATGTGTGTGTGTGTACATATATATATGTATATATATATATATATATGTACACACATACATACATATATATATATATAATCATCACATTACACACCTTAAAAATCATGTTGTATAATCTAATAGATACAATCTTTATTTGTTCATCAAACTTCAATAAAACTGGAAGAGATAAATAAAAATGCCTAAAAAGCAAAGAACTTTTAGAGGAAAGAAAAAAGAATGCCTCTTTTTTATTTTGCTGAATAAAAAAGAAAAACTAAAGGTCTGGGAAAAAGGAAGATTGAATGAAGTAAATTTGGAAACTTAAGGCTTTTTCTGAATTCCCCAGCAAGGCTAGTCTGAAGGCAAACTGGCAGCTTCCTCCAGGAGTAGAGACCCATACTTTGTATACAAATATCATATGATCTCACCTATAAGAAGAAGCTAATGAACAAAAACAAACTAATGAGCAAAACAGAGCCAGAGGCATGGAAACATGAAACAGTCTGGCAGCAACTAGAGGGGAGAAGAAAGGGGAATACTGGTGGAAAGGAGAAGGCACTAATCGAAGAACATGTATGAATGACCATGAACATGGACAACAGTGCGGGGGATGGACTGTGGGAGAGGGGGGTAGGATGGGTGGAGGAGGGCAGAGGGGGAAAAATTGAGACAACTGTTAATAGAACAACAATAAAATATTTAAAAAATGAAAGTTAAGAAGAGGAAAATTTTGAGTCAGTGTAAGAAAAACATTTTTAACAATTAAACTTTTTCACATATTTTTAAAAAACTTGTTTTCTTTTACCTCCATATGCCGTTCCAACTCTTGCAAGAGAGTAACATACTTCTCCAGTCGCATGAATGGTTTGCTGAGGCTTGTTGTTAAAATGAGTATACCTGGGCTGGATGCACCTTGATTTTCCATAAATTGCTCCAGATCATCACTAGCAAAAGAACAAATACAGTTCTGTAACTGCTTAATATTCCATAAAAATATTAACTGAACATTATTTTACTGTATTTCACACAACATAAAACCAAGTAAAATTTTGTTTCAGTAATCCAAATGCTGTCCAATTCATTTTAACTGAATTAAATAAACCTTTATTCAGTTCCTGTATGCAATTAGCATTGCATGCAGAGCTTGGGGCTACAATGGTGAGCCAGACATTCATTTACTCATACAAAAATTATTGCATCTACTAAGCAACAGGCTCCATTCTCTGCTGGGGATACTGCTATGAACAAAAAATTATCCCTACCCTTAAGGAGCCTACACCTATGGGAATAGGACATACAGTCTATCAGATGACCTCAATGTAAGGTTTAAAAAATATTTTCTTAGTAACTTCAAACATTCTAGTTATTGACTGGTCAGATGCCAAGGGCAGCAACTTACCAAGTGCTCTGTATCGCCAGGGCACCCAGTTGTAATGTTTCAGAATTAAGTCCTAAATTCAGATAGTAGCATGTTTGTCTGACTAATTACAAAGTCACTTAACCTAGGATCTGAAACCAGTATAGCAAGCTACCCAAATGACTTGTTTAAAAATAAAGAAGATTGTGTAAATAGCTTATTATGTCTTGTAAATGTCTTATTCTGAGCTTGTGCTTTCTCTGCCCTTTAGCACCCTGTGGATTGTGTTGTTTCCACAAATCGGATGTTGAGTTCTAAGTCTGCAAGATCGTTTTAATATACATTTATATAAAATGTAATTAAAGAAAAATACCTAGTGTCTAAATTACAGCATATTTCGAAACTTCTGCCTATCACTTGCTTGCCCATGATATTCTATCAGTCACAAGTCTTCTTGTATCTGCTTATTCTTTTCCATTCCCACCACCACTACCACAGGTCAGGCCCTTTTATCTGGTTCAATTCAGTAGACCAACTGCTCTCATGGCTTCCAGGCTTTTTCACATCTGAACCATACTGTAGGCAACCATTCTAATCCCATTGCTTCCCTACTCAAGAACTTCTGATTGCCTATGAGATCGGGTCCTAACTTTTTAGACTCCTACTAGCCCCATCAATCTTTTTCATCACTCTCCAACAAAACCCGCAACTGTAAAGTGACATACTTATTCTCCCTAGAACACATTTTATGCTGTTGTTCCCAACTGTGGTGCACCATAATTGTGAAGATTAAATACTTGGGGTTTGTAAGATTACTGTTTCATACTAAGATCTTTTCATGCCTTTGTTCTTGTTTAATATTCACATTTCAACATGGGTGTTATCCTCATTTTACAAATGAAAAACTTAAGTCTCAGGAACAGTGAGTAACAGCAAGAACATGGCTAAGTTGGGGTTTGTACCCAAGTGTGAAGTCAAAGCCTCAGGTCTTTCCATGACACCACACTGTCTTTGTATAGGAAAGTATTTTATACAGTTTAAAGTAGTCATTAGATGAATTTTTATTACTATTATCATTATTCCAAGGCAAATATTATACCTTGCTAAAATCTCATTTTTAAAAAACTACCATTAAGCTGGGATTGCCAGCTTAATGGAAATTCAATTGATATTTAATTTCCAATCAAGAGCATAAAATATACAGAGACATTTAAAAATTCATTACATATAAAATATAATTAGGAAAATAACTCAAATTTACAGACTGCATTTGAGTAGAAATGTACTTTAGAGAAAATCATTTTCCTAATTTTTTTCAATATAGCTCACAAATCTTACTTTTTTCTTTCCATGACTAAATAACTGCCCACATCCTCAACATTCTACTCTAATTGATACAAGGGATACAACAATTAAAAGCAAATGCTATAGTGTATGCTGTTATTATCACCCATGCAGTATTCTAACTTTCAGGCCTGTTAAATATTACAGGAGTTTTTAAATTTTTCAATATAACATGAGACTACTGGTTATTCAAAAGAAAAGAATATTTTATTACTGTAATTGAAAAATAAAATTAAAAAAAGGAAAGAACATTTTACTAGTTTAACAAAAGAACAAAACTATCTTTTAAAGTACCTGTCCATTATGATAAACAGATCCAAAAAGATATATTTTAATTGGCCAATAAATTTCATTATACAAATTAATATCATTATACAAAAATATATATACAGGTTGGGGCAAAAGGTTTATAGTTGTGAGACCACAAAACACAGAGTTTATTCTTGCATTTTTCATTATTACATTATTTTCTATATGAACAACTATAAACCTACTTTTGCCCCACCCTCTATATCATTATACTGAAGAACAATCTGTCTTTAAAAAGGCAGTTTTTAATTTTATACAGCTGTTTGAAATGTGAGGTAAGTCTTGCTTTTCAAGCTTAATATGTTTAATATATGTGATATGATACAACAGAATTATTTCTCAATATGTAAATGTTATTTGAAACTCAACATACATTTATCTCATAGAATTCATGGTGGATAGGGCTCTGGTAAGTTCTGGATTGGGCTGGAAAACTATCTTACATTATAATATTACCACAGAACTTGACCATCTCATGTAACTGTGTTTTTGTGGAATCTTTGCATAAATTGCTACTTTGAATAATTATAACTCTACCTAGAACAGCTAGAAAATAATCAGATATTTATTTCCCTTCCCCACCAGGCTTTCATGGGAATCACTGTGGCTTGGAAAGGGGAGGTGAGGCATGAGGAGTTGAGAAGCCCTGGCCTCTGGCCAGTGGAAAATTCCAAGGGTGCCGCTCAGTTGGGTGGGGTGGATATCTATTACCCCTTTTTCATTTATCTAGTCCCAGAGAGTAGGCTGTCTGCTCCTTTTTCTGTCCCCACCATTTTTGTTTGTGTTCAGTCTCACTTTCTCCCTTCCCTGGCTCTTCAAAGACAGAAACAGAACAGAACCTAGTCTCAGAATTTTTCCTATGCTCTTCATCCCCAAAGCAAGCACACAACTTTGGGTTTTTACCATAACCTTTACGGTTGATAACAGTGATCCTAGAGAGTGAATGTAACTAACAAGAAGAAAAGTACACCGTGGTGTTTGTGGTAGTTACTGCAATAGAGTCTAAGGTCCAGATCTGTCTTAGCACGAACTCTCTCCTCCTCTGGTATAACTCTGGGTCTCTCTGTCTTGTGAAAAGAATGAATGCCACACTGAATCAAGGGAGGGAGGTGGGTGTTTTTGTAAGGGAGAAACATGAGCTACAGTTTCAAGCCAGAGGGGAGAGAGAGGGGAAATCCCAAACGACCTCACCCAGGGGATAGCAAAAGATTGGGGCAGTCATTCAAATATATGTAAATCTGAGGATACACCAAGGCTGGAGTCTGCTTATATATCCAAATTCAGATAATACATTACAGCACTTTTTACAACGCAACAACATGCAATCATGCAATAATAAGGCTGCATGCCTTCTCAGTGTCAATTGTGACACACATTTCTGGTATGATACTGCCACCTTCAGGCCAAAAGGAAGCCGTTCAACTGACTGGTCTGTTCAGGCTCGGAGTGATTTTTCAGCTTCTAAGCATCTACTGCTTCATCAGGGAAAGAACATAAATCCACCAATGTCCTTACTTCAGATGAACCTTTCATCTAACAGAGGATTTTCATCTGAATTTTTTGTGAATTTCATTCAACTGTTCTTGTCTCTGCAATGTCAGCGTAAATTAAAGATGCATGTGAAGTAGCTGAGACTATATTAAAAGCACATCTGAGCCCTGGCTGGTGTAGCTCAGTGGATTGAGCACGGGCTGGGAACCAGACTGTCCCGGTTCGATTCCTGGTCAGGGCACATGCCTGGGTTGCGGGCCAGGTCCCCTGTGAGGGCCATGTGAGAGGCAACCATACATTGCTGTTTCTCTCCTTCTCTGTCTCCCTCCCTTCTCCTCTCTCTAAAAAGAAATAAATAAAATCTTTTAAAAAAAGCACATCTGAGAAAAACCCCAAGTAGTTTCATTGAATTTTCATCCCTTACATGTAAATCAACCAGTAAGATAAAAACTTTCAGTTCTATTGGACTCCAGTAAGTCTTACACTGTTTCAAGGTATAGTATAAGTCTCGAAAAACATCACTAACCAAAATCAAGCAAACAGCGTAGAATTCCTCCAAAACTTGAGGATTTAAATTAACAAATGTAACAGACTTTAAGTCATAAAGTTTGAATGAATCTCTATTATTGTTTATAAAATTAAATTCATAATATGGGTACATTCAGTCAGTAACATTTTAGCACACAGAGTTAACACAGAAAGTTAAATACTACAAAAGGCTGCTATTTAAGGTTCACCATTTCTTTCTGATAGTTATCCAGAATTGATGCTTTTAGACTAAAAGGAAAAGAATGTGCTTGTAGAAATGGGAAGCTAACAGGAGAGAGATTTCTTTTTATTGGTGTTAAGAAATTTGTCCTTATACACACAGGATGTTTATGCACCCATCACAGGAAAAACACACTTGAACCATTTTTTCTTTATTGAAGATAAGTAGTAAAGTATGAAAACAGTCTTGGAAATGATAGAAATAAATTCAGGACCGTGGTTCCCTCTGATGAGGGAGGTTAAAGCAGGAAATTTTGGAGAGTATACACAGGACTCCAATTGTACCTGTAACTTGTTTCTTAAGCTGAATGGTGGGTTCATGGGTATACTTTATTTCTGTTCTATGTATATTTGAAATATCACATTTTTTTCTGAAAAACAGCTAATAGCTGGTATAAGATGAATAAAGGAGAAATAGGGAGCGGCAACAACTACTTTGTGCTTTATGCCATGGGCTTTGAATACATTATTTCCTTTAATCCTCATACCAACCCTGCAAGGTAAGTGGTTTTATCCTCACCTTACAAGCAAGGCAATTATGACCTAAAAATAAGTAAATTATCTTGGGCAACAAAGCTTCCAGGTGACAGAATTATAAACTGACAAAATAAAGAAGTGGTAAAAAGTTTATGCTGAGATTAAGGAGTAGCACAAAAGGGTTTAAAAGAAAGTGGTAAGAATTTTCCTTTCAGGATGGTGGCATGAGATGTTTCATGGACTTGTTTCCCATAAAAATAAGCATAGCTGATGGAAACCATAAAAACAACCATTTAAAGTCTCTAGAAATTGTCTTAATGTTATATGATATATGAAAAAACATTTATTCAAGAAAATATTCTAAAACTCAGAACAGGGAGAGTTCAGGCATTTGAGCCATGACCCGCTATCTCCCACTCTCCTTTCTTCCCAGTCAAGCTTGCCACAAGCTCTAGTCCAGGCAAGTGTGGCCAAGAAGACAGGCCTCTCTCTCCCCTCACCTCCCAATCCAAGGACACAATATCTCACTAGCACATCTCATCAGCTTCAACTTTGAGCTGAAGAACCTAAAGTCCAGGCAAGTGTGACAGAGAGGTCTGAGGCTTCCTTCTTCACTCAGCCCCCATACATATGGAGGAGAATCTACCCCAAGAGTGGTAGGCTGAAAATATGGGGGTAGAAATTATGTGCTGGGAGGGGCAAGCAGAGAAGACCAGAGGTTATGGCCTTGCTCAGCACCCAGACCAGTAGCTCAAAGACAAAGACAGTCCATAGGAACAGAGAGCTCTGAAGCTTTACCCAAAGTAACTGGTTTTAGTTCAAAAAGAGTGAGGGAAAATTTAAGCCTAAAAGCTCTTGTAAAAAACAATGATGATTTTGGTGGCAAACAAATAAGAGAAGGCTGGTAGCTCCTCTTACTTAAAGGCAACAAAGCTAAACCATAGACTAGTACTCACTAGAGATAATCAGGGAAAGAGATAGCTAAGAAGTGCTAAGAAGGGTCAGAACAAACTTCAAAGACTGGTCTCAAAAATTACCTCTGCCTATAAAATCTCTGGCATTTCTCTTAGCAATATCTTTTCTGATATACCTCCTCTGGTAAGGGAAATAAAAGAAAAATAAACAAACGGAACTACAACAAACTAAAAAGTTTTTGCACAGCAAAATAAACCATCAACAGAACAAAAAGACAATCTACAGAATAGGGTCCAACTTCTTTGGGACTCTCTGAGCTTCCTGGACTTCCTGAAAGTCTATTTTCTTTGCCAGATTAGGAAGTTCTCCTTCATTATTTGTTCAAACAGTTTTCAATTTCTTGGTCTTCCTCTTCTCCTTCTGGTACCCCTATGATTTCGATGTTGGAATGTTTAAAGATGTCCTGGAGGTTCCTAAGCCTCTCCTCATTTTTTTGAATTCTTGTTTCTTCATTCTGTTCTGGTTGAATGTTTCTTTCTTCCTTCTGCTCCAAATCATTGATTTGAGTCCTGGTTTCCTTCCCATCACTGTTGGTTCCCTGTATATTTTTCTTTATTTCACATAATGCAACCTTCATTGCTGCCTGGGTCTTTTTTATGTTGTTGAAGTACCCAGTGAGTTCCTGGAGCATCCTAATTACCAGTGTTTTGAACTGTGTATTTGATAGGTTGGCTATCTCTTCATTGCTTAGTTGTGTTTTTTTTCTGGAGCTTTTAACTGTTCTTTCATTTGGGCCATTTTTTTTTGTCTCACCATGCCTGTTATGGAGTAAGGGGCAGAGCCTTAGGTGTTTACCAGGGTGGGGCAACCCATGTCGTTGCCTTGTGATGCTCTATGTGGGGGAGGGGTCCGAGAGGGAACAGTGCCTCTTGCTCCATTCTGTGCTGGTTTTCAGTCACTTCCCCTGCTACCCACAATCAAATTGGGCCCTTATGTGCTGATTTCTGGGTGGGTGGGCTTGTGTACATTTTAGGACCCTATGTGTCTCTCCAATGAACTCTCCTGTGAGGCTGAGCATTTCTCCCACTGCTGCGTCAACCCCCAGAGGTGTTTTCAGTCAGCGGCTTTGAGGCTTTATTTCCCTGCACTGGAACCCTGGGTTGCATGATCTATCTCACTCCCTAGTTGTTCCTCCCAGTTTATCTGCACATGAATGTGGGACTGCCCAGTCTGCAAGCCACTGCCTCACCCGGTCTGCCAGCTGCTGCCTTGCCACAAGTTCTCTCCACCCAACTGCCCATCTCTGCCCGTCCTACCAGTCTGGATGAATATTTCTTCTTTAACTACTTGATTGTCGGACTTCTATACAGTTCAATTTTCTGTCAGCTCTGGTTGTTTCATTTTTACATTTGTTGTTGTCCTTCTTTTGGTTGTGCAATGAGGCACAATGTGTCTACCTATGCCTCCATCTTAGCCGGAAGTTCAATTTTGCTTATTAATTAATTTACTCATTCAAAAATATCTGAATGCCTTCTGAATATAAGGAACTCATCCTAGGCCTTTTTTTTATAATAATTGCTGATAATTATGCTTTGATCAGCACCTTGCTCAAGTGGACACAGTTTAGTCAACTGCAGCAGGATTAAAAAAAGATAAAATCTTGAAAAGGGGAAAACATTCATCATGGGATAGGGAACCTGAATAAGATTAATAGCTAATTTCACTAATCATAATTAATGCAGGTCACAAAACAGTGGAATGACATACTCAAAGTAATGAAAAAATACTAAACTAGTAACCAAGAATTCTGTATCCATTCAAACTGTCTTTCAAAAAAAATTTGGAATGTAAAAGGAGAAAAATAGGGGATATCTATAATAGTGTCAACAATAAAAAATATGAAATGAAAACAATCTGAGATAAAAACAGAGAATGTTTTGCTAGAAGATCTACCTTAAAAGAAGTACTAAGCTTAGCATAAAAGCAAGTAAATACAGATGTTTATACAAATCCACATATAGAAATATAGAGTACCAGTAAAGGTCATCATGCAGTTATAAAAGAGCATGAATACATATTTCTCCTTTTTCTCTTATATGATATAAACAATATTATACTTGCTCAATCTCTGGGAGGAGCGGGGTATAAGAAGACTAAATGGGAAAGTAAGAAGACTAAATGGTAATGGGAAAATACAATAAAGATAAAAAAAGAAAAATATATTATAAAGCAATATTATATCATTGTACTGTTGGACCTATAGCATATAGAAATGTAATATATTTTACAACAGTAGTACAATGGAAGTTGTTGGGAGCAAAGATCTGGATATGATACCAGATAGCAATTCAAATCCACAGGAAGAAATGAATATAAACATATAGCGAATAAGAATGCTAATATAACAAATGCTATAAATGTATCCTTGCTCTCCTTTCTTCTCTCAGTTTCATTAACAGACATAAAATTGTATTAAATAATCATTATAAGGATAAATCATAGCACTTGTAACATATAAATATTCCATATGTTGTGTGTGTATATATATACATACACATATACAAAAAGAAAGAGGAATCATCTATACTAAGAGTAACAATTGTATACCTCCATAGAATTATATTATTGTAAATATGAAGTAGATTTTGACAAGTTAAGATCTATAGGGAAAGCCTGAGAACAACCACTAAAATTTTCAAAAAATTATTAGAGGACTTCTGGTTTCAGCTCTGATATGTAAAGATCTTACAAGTTATCATTACTATCTTCACATTAGGAAAAAACACTGAATGAACTGAAAATCAGTGCTATTTTTTAGATTCACTGAGAATTGAAATTACAGAGAAAAACACTACCCTGCAAATCTGGAAAGGGAGGTAAATGCAGAGAATTAGAACTGAAATGAATTTCCCTTAAAGGAGAAGCCACTGAAGACAATAACTGGTAGTAAAACACAAATGGTAATTTTGATGAATTGCAGAAGTCTGAGTGTTAACTAGTTTGACAGTTAAAAACTCCCAGGAACCTAGTCTTGGGGACCCCAACACTTGTGTGGGTTTTGCATTACAGGTTCTCATGGCAAAAATCTAAGGAAAAGAAAAAAGAAAAAACCCTTGTGGTTCAGGGACGGGAAAAGAAAAGCAATCACTGTGAAATGCTCCTAGAAGATTCTTTATAACAAAGGCTTGAGACTTCCGCCAAGATGGCGGCGTAGGTGGACGCACTGCACCGCCGCTCACAACCAGAGAGTTTAAACAATGAACTCAATAGCAAAAAATAAACAACCAGAACGGACAGAATCGAACTGAAGGGAAGTCCGACACCCAGGAAGTGGGGGAGGACGTACATCCAGGCCGGTAAGCGGGGCAGAACCGAGCGGAGGAGCGGAGTGAGAGGCAGTTTGCCCGGAGGGACTCACCCCGCAGGCGCCTAAACAAAACACGACCCCGAGCAACGGGTGAACCTCGCAGGCCGGCGGCGTAACTGGAGAGGCCAGTGGGAACCAGCAGGGCCGAGACTGGCGGAAAAGGCAGTGGGGAACTGGGGAGCAGAGGGTGATAGGGAGTGGCGGTGAACAGAAGACGCCATTGCTCCCTCCCAGGCCCCGCCCCCAGAGGAAACATCACAAAAAAGTGACCCAGGTTGCCAGGCACCGACAAACACCTAAGACTCCGACAGCTGCGCTGAGATAAAAAAGAATGAAAATGGCCAAAATGAAAGATCAGAACAAATTAAAACTAACAGACGAAGAGATAGCCAAATTAACAGATGCCCAGTTTAAAACACTGGTAATCAGGATGCTCACAAAACTGGAAGAAATAGTTGAACAAATGAACAATACGATAAAGATAATGGAGGAAGATTTACAGGGAACCAATAGGGAAAAAAAGGAAGCTGGGACTCAAACCAATGGGGTGGACCAGAAGGAAGAAAC
>PVJI01017501.1:0-35616 GCA_004026765.1 Micronycteris hirsuta
AAATAAATAAATAAAATCTTTAAAAACCACCACCACCACAACCCTGATTTTACTATTGGGCTTTCTTTTTCCCCCTTTCTAGTTCATAGATAATACTTTCCATTTTTCACCACAGACTCGTGCTGAGTAATAATGTAGTTCATGGAAAGTTGAGTAAACCCTTTAGAAGAAAAGCAATATAAATAAAACCATAAATAAAGGAATATCTCCCTGAAGATATAAATTTATTCTCTGTAGCATTTTCTGTGCTTCCCTTCTTCCTAGGAGACAAGACTGAGTCACACTGCAGTCTCATCTGCTTTCTTTTTTTTTTTTTTTTTAAGATTTTATTTACTTTTAGAAAGAGGGAAAGGGAGGGAGAAGGAGAGGGAGAGAAACAGCAATGTATGGATGCCTCTCACATGGCCCCCACCGGGGACCTGGCCTGCAACCCAGGCATGTGCCCCGACCAGGAATCGAACCGGCGACCCTTTAGTTCCCAGTCAGCACTCAGTCCACCGAGCTACACCAGCCAGGGCTCATCTGGTTTCTAATACTGTCAGTGGCTGTTCATGCAGCTTCTTGTAGCCTGTTGTTAACCTATTTAGTAACTGAGCTTTGGATGTCCGAAGTTGTAACTGTACAGTACCAATGGGTTGAGGACAGGTAAAATTTTTATTATCCCTGCATAGGTAGAGGGATGAAGGGACCAGTGGTATTAGTGTTTTAGATGTGTTTAGCATGTTAATTTTTACAGAACGTGCAGGCCACTATACATTTTGGAACACTGCATTGTTACTTCCCTTAAATGGTTAAATAGAAGAACCGATAAAACTCATTCTTTTGATTAATGATAAGGGTAGGAATGAGGAGTTTTTAGCAGTTTGGCCATTCTCTAATACTTCATAAAGTTCTAAATATATAATAAAAGGAAGAAATTAGTCAAAGATGAAACATTCAGTATTTGTATTTTGAAATCTAAAATCGATTGGAGAATATGCTAAAATGCATGGAACTTGATGGGGTTTTTATTTAAGAAGTGCTATGCACATGGAAACAAAGTATAGTTTTATAGATCTTTATTTAAAAATAATTTCTGCAAAGGTATAATGAAAAAAGGTTAATAAGGATAAAGTTGAAATTGAGGGGTGAATAAAATTTCTCAGGGAATAAGGGAAGAATTGAAAAGTGAGGTGTCCTTCCTCCCCCTTTTAAAAAGAGGATTAATAAAGACATGCATAAACTTTTTTCTGTTAAGGACCAAATCCCTATTTGGCATCTCAGAGAACTGTTCTGATTTGGGACCTTCAGACAGATCTACCCCCTAGTCTTCCTCTGTGGTGCTTTCCAAACTCCCATGTCAGTACACGTTACTGGGCATCCTTTAGAGGCTTGCTTCTTCTGTACTCCTTCTGCGAACAGCCAGCTGATCTGTTTGTGGAGGGAGGAACAGAAGCACTCTAAAGAGCACTGCCTAGTAAAGAGACTTTTGAGGGGAAAACTGGGGAAGGGCTTACTTTTTAAAAAGTGATCTGGGGAAAAATAGTCCTTAAGTGTAGGTGTCTTTCAACGAGTTTATATTAGAAAACAAGGAAAATAGTGTCCAGTTATGGTTGTTAAGTAAGAGTTCTGTGTTGGTTGCATTAAGCATAGATTCATTCATATTAAGACTTACTGCCTCAGTAGAAGAAAGAAATGGATAGGGAGCATATATATGTACTTGTGCATATAAGAAAATGAATAAATGAAACAGTAATTTGGAGTTTAAAATACATTGTCAAATATAGAAAAAACTTTAAAATGAGTGAGGAGAGCTTGGGTAAGAAGTTAAGGAACAACATATTAAATGAAATCTTGATGTCTTTACTAGTGTTTTCCATAGGTGTCTTATATGTAATAACATTGGCATTTTGAATATAAATTTTTTCATCAAAAGGAAAGATCTACTTTAAGTACCTACGCTTTATGGTTAAAACTGCCTTCTTATTTTGTTTAGATCATCTCCTGTACACATCATAGCTACTAGCAAAAGTTTACATTCCTATGCACGCCCTCCACCTGTGTCCTCTTCTTCTAAGAGTGAGCCTGCCTTCCCTCCCCACTGGAAGGAGGAAACACCAGTCAGACATGAAAGGGTGAGTGGATTCATGAGATTAAGCTTTTATAAAGATTACACAACAGTTGTAATAACTTTCCCTCTCTAAAAACGTCTCTTGAAGCACATACAGATGGGAAATAGTATGTTTCATTGTTCTGCTAGTGATCTGGATTCAATTCTATGTACAGCTCTATTAACTGTTAGGAAAGTTTGTTATAAGTGGGAATATATTTTTAACTAAAACTTCCAAAAACTTCAGTTTTGAAGGTGTATTTTTTCTTAAGTTTAGAATGATTAAGTTATACCGTGGTAAGCTTGCGATAGAGGCAGATAGTAACAAGCTGTTTTAAAATGAAGTTTATAATGTTATTCTTCACAGGCAAATAGTGAGTCAGAATCTGGCATTTTCTGCATGTCCTCCCTCTCAGATGATGATGATTTGGGATGGTGCAATTCTTGGCCTTCAACTGCTTGGCACTGTTTTTTGAAAGGTGAAAAGAAAATAAACTTGACTTTGTTTACTGCTTACTTGTCTAGCTCACTGTCACATACTTAATACTTGTTTTTTTCTTTTACTTAAACTTTAGGCACACGTCTGTGCTTTCATAAGGGAAGCAATAAGGAATGGCAGGATGCTGAAGATTTTGCTAGAGCTGAAGGCTGTGATAATGAGGAAGATCTCCAAATGGGCACTCACAAGGTTGATCCAAAATTCCTAAAAAAAAATTTTTTTAATGAAACATAAGGTTTATGGTTATTGTACAGGACTATCCTCCACTTACTTTCCTACTTAAATGTATCTTACATTTTAGGTAGTGGTTTTGTGACTACGTATTGTTGCTTGGCTTGATGAAGAGGCTTTAGGCTTACCTTTATAATTAGGCTTTCTAAGGTGGAGAAAACTAAACTTGTTAAAAATAAATTAATATATAAATGAACCAAAGCCTTATCTTTGATAATCTATAAAGTGGTTAATTCCCCTACGGGTGATTGAGAGTTGATTATTTTGTTACTTTTGATGGATTGATTGATTTTAGAGAGAGGGGAAGGGAGGGAGAAAGGGAGAGAAACATCACTGTGTGGTTGGTTGCCTCTTGTGCGTCCCCTTCCCCTACAGGGGACCCAGCCCACAACCCAGCATGTGCCCCAACTGGAAATCAAACCAGTGACCCGTTGGTTTGTAGGCCTCCACTCAGTCCACTGAGCCGCACCAGTCAGGGCTTAAGTTGCTTTTTAAATAACTCCATAAAAACACTGGCATATTTTTTGTTTTTTTTCCCCCAAGTTTTTAGTTATATTTTATTGAGTTATAGTGCATATACCACAGCATTCACCATTTTAAAGTGTACAATTCATTGCTTTTTAGTACATTAGAAGAATGCAGCCATCACAAGTGTCTTAATTACAAAATATTTTCATCACCTCAAAAAGAAACTCCTTAAGCGTAAGAGATCACTCCCTATTCCTTCTTTTTCCCTGGAACCTAGCAATTGCAAATCTGTTTTCAGTACCTGTGGATTTGCCTATACTGGACCTTCTATGTAAATGAAGTCATTTAATATGTGACCATTTGTGACTGGCTTCTTTCATTTAGTGTAATATTTTCAAGGTTCACCTTTATCATAACATACATAATAACTGTTCTTGTTATGACTGAATACTCTGTATGGATGTACTAGATTTTTTTATTTATAAGCTAAAAGACATTTGGGTTGTTTTCACTCTTAGGCTGTTAGGAATAATGCTGCTATGAACCTCCCTGTACTAACTTGTGTGTGAACATGTGTTTTCATTTCTCTTGTTACGTACTTAGGAGTGGGATTACTGGGTCCTACAGTAACTCCATGTTTAACATTTTGAGGAACTTCTAAAAAGTTCTTCATGGTGAATATTCCATTTTACATTTCATACCAGTAATATATGAAAGTTCTAATATCTCCACATCCTCTACCCTCATCTATTTCACTCAAAAACTGTCTTGGTGTGTATGAACTGGCATCTCCTTGTGGGATTTGCACTTCCCTAATGACTGATGATGGTGAGCGTGTTTTCATGTGCTTGTTGGTCATTTGTATATCATCTGTAGAGAGATGTCTATGTTCAGATCAATTCCCCATTTTCAAATTGGGTTATCTTTTTCTTGTTGAGTTGTGTCTTTTATATATTCTGAAAAGTACACCTTATCCGATAGGAGATTCACAAATATTTCCTCCCATTCTGTGGGTTGTATTTTCACTTTCTTGATAGTGTCTTCATGACACTGGGATTTCGTACCAGCGAAATCCTTGGGGGACCGTACCCTGATTGCGTGAATCAGTCTTACCCAGAGACACGCTTGGAGATAAGAATCCAGCTGCCACGGGTCTTTCCCTCCACCTCCATCTTGGAAAAGACCTTGTGGGTAGCTTAGCCGGGCTTTTCATTAGAAGCCTTAGGACACATTTACATTGGATTGATTATTCATGGGATTATACAGAACGGGTAGGTTTACTCATTAGCAGAGCATTAGGATGTAAATTCAGGTCCGGTGGCAGACAGGACCAGGGTATACATTAAACAGGAGACAAGTAAATAGAGGGTAAGCTAGCTAGGGCTGTTAACTTTTAGGACCATAGAACATTGAGGCAGTGATTCATTAATTTAAGCTTCCGGACTTTGGGAGGAAGAGGCTCAGCAAGTCACAGAATTTCTTAAGATACATTTTTGCCAAATTCCCATTAGAGGATTCCTATTCCACAGACATGATCCACACTTGCCCACACGGGAATCATGCGGTGCTGCGCTCTGACACGTGTGATTCCCAGACTGCATTTTTACACACGTGTGGAAAGAACTGCCACATCTTTAAACACACAAAAGATTTTAATTTTGATGAAGTGCAATTTTGTTTTTTTTTGGTTGCTTGTGCTTTAGGTATCATACAAGAAACCATTGCCTTCAAGGTCGTGAAGATACACACCTTTGTTTTCTAAGAGTTTTTATAGCTGTAGATGTTACATTTAGGTCTTGGATCCAATTTGAGTAATATTTGTATATGGTGTTTGGTAATTTGTTGAAAAGACTATTTTTTCTCAAAAATTTTTTTGGCCCCTAGTTGAAAATCAGAAATACATTTTCTGAGTTGATAGGCAAAAGTAGTAGAGGGCAACAATAGGATAAATATGGGTTGACACCTTTGTCTTTGAAATCATTAATTTCTCCATCTCTACTTCAGGCAAAGAAATGGGCATGTGAAGTGTGCCTGTTTAAATTCCTGTTTGATCTTGTTATCCCTGATTACTGAGTTTCTTGAGAAAATTAGTCCTGACATAGCTGGCTTCAGTTTCCCCCCTTTATTGTGGTGAAGTTTGCCATAGTCTGACTTCGGCATGTACCACTTTACTACAATTGTCTCAAATTAGCTTTACTCTGATTTCTAGAGACTTCTGCTTGTTCTCTCTGACATCTCACATCTGAGAAAGTGAGTGAGTTCTTGACATTGTCTTGATTTGTGTATCAGCAGTGCCCTGATTCTCTTTAATGTCTCAGTCTTCTTCACTGGCGGCTTGTCTGCCGGTCATGTTGAATGGAAGGAAGGTTCTGCTCCTCTTCACTCTCTCCACAAATGCCTCTGCTGCGTGTCTCAGCACCACCGCCTTGTGGCCTGTGGAGAGCTCCCTGGACTTGGAGTCGGGAAGCCTGGGCTCGCTCTCCAGGGCTTCCAGTAACCGTGCGACTTACCTTGGGCGGGTTGTTAACCCTGCTACTGGGTTCCTGATCTGTAAAATGGGATTGGATTAGTTGTAATGTCTTGTAGCTCCAAGAATTAGAAGATTCTGTTAATTCAGTTATTTACAGATATATGTCCATAGCCTTTACCTGTATGTTTCCAACTGCATATTAGATGGCTTGGCTCATTAGTATTACCAAAACTGGATTCACTATTTTTTTATTCTTCTTTCCTGGCCTACTTTTCAGCCCTATTCTTTTAAAGGTATTATTATCCTTCTTGATTGCCAGATTCAAAACCATGAAGTTGACTATTCCCTTCCCTCCCTTCATATTTAGTATCAGTTCTATTTCCTCAAAGATTTTTACAGTCATTCTCTCCCATTCTTTACTTGGTCACGCACTAGTGTAATAATAATTGGATATTATAGCTAGGTGTTGGCATATCTGTCTCTTGTTTTCCTGTGAATTTAAGGGTAGGAATCATGTGGTGGTAGCGCTTGTGTTTTCAGAGCCTAGAACCTGGCATGCACTAAATGCTCAATCTAGTTATTGAATTTAAATTTAGCCTGGTTCTATCACCACTGTACTTGTCATTCGGGCGTCTCCCATTATATCTTGAAATAAATGGAATATTAGAGGTAACTTTTATACTGTAATCTTTATCATTATCTTAAAATGAACAATCGTATTAATAAAAACACTTTTATTGATTTCCCAGTACCCTCTGAGAGGAAAGTTGAAAGTTGAAGCCTTTGTCTGTCTTTAAGACCTTTTCCGTTCTAACTGCTCCTCCTCTTCAGTCTTAACTTGCTCCACTCCGAACTCAGTACTCAGCACTCCCAAAGGCAGTTGTTAGTTACTGCTATTCCTGCTGTAAGCCATGTTCTTCTACCTTTCTAAATTTCATTATTTTGTTTAAATCTTGGTTCAAAGGAGAGTCAAAAGCCTCCCTAATATCTCTCTTTTGGAATTGTCTCTTTATTAAACTGCATCAGCATTATTTATACTTGAATTAAAATGTTTAGTTCAGTCTGCCTTATATATTTGTGTCTTTCTTCACTACCAGTCTAAAGCTACATAAAGACAGGGATCCTGCCTTGTTTATTTTTGCCTTTTCTACACAGCCTTACCCATGATAGGAACTCACTGTGTGTTACATTGAATGTTGCCAAGTCATTCACTGTATGCATGTATTTTCAGGGCTATGGTTCTGATGGTCTGAAGTTGTTATCACATGAAGAAAGTGTATCATTTGGCGAGTCCGTACTGAAGTTGACTTTTGATCCTGGTACAGTAGAAGATGGTTTACTAACTGTAGAGTGTAAGCTGGACCACCCTTTCTATGTTAAAAATAAAGGTAAGGCTTCAATTTGAATTTGTAGTTACTTTTTTAAAGAAATCTTAAATTTATAATCTGTCTTGTGGCATAATTACTTGAAGATTAAGAAAAAAATTTGAAGGGAAAATTTTAGACTAAATAAAACTACCTTAGGAAATGCCTTATGGTGCGTAAGTGTCTTAGTTGGTAGTCAGACCGAGCTCTACTTCCTGTGGTATGAAAAACTTTTAAATTTATGTATCATACTGTAATAGGCTGTTATCTTGGTGTATAGTTTGGGGAATGGATTATTCTGGTAATTGCATTTTGGTTTAGGCTTACCAAATAACGCTGTATACCTGAATCACTTCAGAGCCTTTTTACAGTACCATCATGTTAGAGTAACACTTCAGGGAGTATTCCATGATCTCACTCTTCATCATTTATCACTCACTGTCTTGTCGATCAGTACAAGTGCTGATTGATAAAATCTATTAATAAAACGCCAAATTAAACTACATTCTGGAGGGGTTTTGCATTGCTTAAAGCAAATACTTGTACGTGTCTTTATGGCATATGTACATGATTTGTGTTTGAAAATCTCTTGGTGTTTAAGACTTGGAAATGATATGTCTATCTTACAATAAACTGTTTGGGTGCTTTCTGTCAATCCCTGTCCTTCATGTCACTATTGTTTGGTTTAACTTTAGGTTGGTCATCATTTTATCCCAGCTTGACTGTGGTGCAGCATGGCATTCCGTGTTGTGAAATTCATATTGGTGACGTATGTCTACCTCCTGGACACCCTGATGCCATTAATTTTGATGATTCAGGTGTTTTTGATACATTTAAAAGGTAATACTGGATTAATTCCTTTTCTATTAAAAATTTGCTCTAAATCTCCCTAATTATTGCTAAGTCAAATATTTAAGAGGTTAATAAATCTTTAATGCTTTGAGAATTAAAAAAGCACTATTCAGAGGAAGTATATGTACATGATTAAGTGAAAAACTATTATATAAGTAAAATAACAGCTCATGGTTTACATAGAGTAGTCATATAGGGAAAGTAAGTCCATAAAACATTAAAGATTAGGTTAGGAAAAATATCACATGTTACATGATCAAGAATTCAATAGATCACCCTGATGTTGTATAAAAGATGCTATATCTTGCCAGTTGTTTTTAACCAGTCAATAAGCCTCTTTGTAGTACTTTTGTAGTTAACTATCTTTTTTTCCTTTTAGTTAACTGTCTTTAACACCCATTTTGACCACGGGCATTAATTGCATAGTTTAACAAATAGCACAAATACTCAAAACTTGACATTTCAAAAGACTTAAGAGAGAAATGATTTTTCCTAAGATCTTCTTGCCTATTAAGTTGTACAATAGGACAAAGAACCCAGATGTCCTGACACTCAAGGAGTTTGACCAGCTGTCTTAGTTTGTACGGGGCTTTTCCAGTCTGGCACTGTAAGTCTGGCATCCCTGGAAACCCCTTAGTCCTGGACAAACTGGGACAGCTTGCTAACTTACTCCCAGGAGAGACTAAGAGAAAGTCTCCAATCTGGGATTTTAACACTTGGTCTTTCTTTAAGATAATTGTCAAATCCACAGGCATTAGGTAGAGAATCTCAAGAGTTCTTGCTGGCTTGTAGAATTTACTTCACTCAATTTAATATAATAAATACAAGGTAAATATATTTGTGTATCAAAACGAATAAGTAAGCCTACTTAAAAAAACACAGGCCACGTGCTCAGTACCATCTGCAAGATTGGGATCTAAATGCTGTTTGAGTACGTCCCTCATATACGTTCTTTGGAAACTAGAAAACAAGAGAAAACCTCTAAGGTCTGATGCTCTAATTATACATAGTGTTTGGATTAGTGACGACTCTTAGGCGTTGGTGAGAGTGTAAATAAAACTTTGGGAGATAACTTGGCTTTATTTTACAACACTGAATATCAGCAGTCTTACTTCTCTGTATGTGTACCCTAGAGAAATAAGCTCTTGTAGACATGCACTAGGAGATATGTAAATAGGTTCATAGCTGTATTGTCCATGATAGCAAAACTTGGAAACAGTATCAGTATTTATTAATTGTAAATACATGAATTGTGATATAACCGTATAATGGAATTCTCTATTATCAGTGGAAGATTAATGAATCTTAGCTATACATTTTATTATTTTTTATTTTATTTATTCTTTTAGAGAGGGGGAAGGGAAGGAGAAAGAGAAGGAGAGAAACTTTGATATGCAAGAAAAACACCGCTGGCTCTTGCACACACCAGCTGGGGGCACTGGCCTACAGCCTAGGCATGTGCCCTGACAGATGTTAGCAATAAACATGGATTAATTTTAGAAATAATGTTAAATAAAAATTAGTCTCAAATAATGCTGTTAACTAAAAATTAGTCTCAGAAATATATAATATGTTTCCATTTTCCTATGGATTCACATGTTCTTTGAAAATATGTGTAATAAAATTATAAACATTTATATTCTATAATATTTGTATACTATATATAATATACATCGTACAGTTATGCTGGAGGTCTTCAAGACCACCCCCAGGTGCAATAATTCACTGGGACTCTAAGATTCATCCTACAGCTCTGATTTCTTACAGTGAAAGGATACACAGCAAAATTGGGAAAATGAAAGGCATGGGGTGAAGTCTTGGGAGAAGCCAGGCTTCCAGGAGTCCTCTCTTGATGGAGTCACACAGGACATGCTTGTTTCTCTCAGCGAGTTGTGACATGTATGACATGTTACCTGCCAGGGAAGCTTGTTAGACACTCAGTGGGGTTTTTATTAGGAGCTGGTAATGTAGGCTGCCTCAGGCTGGCGCCTACCAAACTTCTGAACTTCCTAAAGGAAAGCAGGGGTTCAGGGTCACCCATATTATTTGTACACACAGTTTAGGCAAAGTGAGCCACTCTTCTCAGCTGTGGGAATGACGGGAGCCATTCCAAACGCCAAGTTACTCAGGGGTTAACCCTCTAAGAAAACCTTCAAAAGGAAAGCAGTAAAGCCCGCTAGGTTAACTCTTTTCTGCAAAACAAAATATTACATATTACATGCTAATAAATTGGCATAGTAACATAATTAATGCTGTTACAGTATTTATATTTTGTGTTTATATAAATGAATAATGCATTATTTCTACAATGAAATTATTGACAAAGGAATGATAAACTGGTTATCTCTGGAGGGTGGCAAGTGTGGAACTTCAGTGATACTAGAAAAAATATTTCTTAATTGGTTTTGGGTTTATTCATATTTATTCATATGCTATTTATATATCAAGTATTGTATAGCACAAAACCTCAGCTTTTAAACAAAAAAGGAACATTTGGCTACCTAACTCCTGTTTTTCCAAGATGGCAAGTTCTCATCCCTTGGTCCCCCCGAGTAGCAGTCACTCTTGGGATGGCCTTAGCATTAGTCTGGTTTATGGTAGAATGACAGCACAGCCCCTTCCCCTCCCCGTTAAGGAGTGGAAATCGGCAGTTTCACCCTGGAGAAACCATGAAAAAGTTGAGAGGAACCATGTTTTGCTGTGTATGATGCGCTCCCACGTTTTTGTGTGCGTTACACAGGGGATTGTTACATCCACTATATACCCATGGCATGTAATCCTTACACTCAGGTATAATGCACATCCTTATTTTTCCCTTAAAAATTTGGGCAAAAAAATCACACATTATACATGGCAAGACACGGTATAAAGTTGACTGAATTTTCCTTGTGGATTGGATTATGACTTCTGGTGGGCGGGGGCGGGTCTTAAGGAAGATGCTTCCTGGTACAAGGAAGGCAAGAAAGGAAGAAGAAACACTTAATTTAAGAGGAAACCAGGAACCCCAGAATCAGTTCCCAGGTCCCGCCTGTAGACCTCGGGCAAGCCTTTGAGTCATGCTGTGCAGGCAAAACATTTGAGTAGATACCAGCTTGGTAAGGACCAGAAGTCAGCAATAAATTGATGAGCTCTTAAACACAATTGTAACTCTCTTGTAGAAGTTTGTAAATGAGAGCATGATTTGAAGAAGCCCTTTCGAGACACTGAGAATTGAGGCCAGTCTTCTAGGCATCAGGCAGGTTTATAAAAACAGTCACTTCTGACTGTGAAGTTGACATTTCTGTTCAAGTAATACAATTTAATTAGCATAATGAGTGCCTATTATGACCACACACTGTACGTATGTTAACTTACTTAATCTGCATTACCCTGTTGGTAGATTATATCCTCATTTTACAGAGATAGAGAACTAAAGCTGAGAAGTAAAAAAGAACATTCCCAAAAGAGCCAGTTAGTATTAGAAGTAGGATTCAAGCCAGTAACGTACAAAGATTCTAGGTTTAGTGTACAATAATAGATACCCCAATTAAGTACCTACTGTGTGCCAGTTTCTCCCGTAAGCTATTTTTTTTTTTTTTTTAAGATTTTATTTATTTTTAGAAGTGAAGGGAGGGAGAGAAACATCAGTGAGTGGTCACTTCTTATGCGTCCCCCACTGGGGACCTGGCCCACAACCAAGGCATGTGTGCCCTGACTGGGAATCGAACCAGTGACCCTTTGGTTTGCAGCCTGCGCTCAATCCATTGAACTACACCTGCCGGGGCCATAAGTGTTTTTTTATATATTCTTTCAGCAGTACAACATTGCATAGCATGTATTATCTTTATTTTAGAAATAATGTAAACTGAGGCAAGATGGTTCAACTTGCCCAAGGAACCCAATGAAATTTTTGCATTATAATGTTTTGTAAAATTATTTTTATTTTACTTTCTCAGTCACTCATCAAACATTTGAGAGCTTAGTATGTGCTAGGTATTGGGGATGTAGAATCATTTAAGGTATGGGCCTGCCTCTCTGCTTCGAGCTTGGAGAGAGAAATGGATTGGTAAGTGCATGCTGCGGTGGGTGCTGCTAGAGACGGTGTAGCCTAGTAGGAATGTGAGCTCTGGAGCTGGACTGCCGAGGTTCAGATCCTGGCTCTGGAGTAATTTTCTTTGGAAGCTGGGGTAAGTTAATTACCTTGCTATGGTTCTTTATAAAAATCTGTAAAATGAGGATAACATGGAAGGGGTGATTAAATGAGTTAATAAATATGACATGGTTAATAGACACTACACTGTTGTGGAGGTTTTTTTCAGAGTAATAATTAGACAATAAAGGTCAGAAAGGACAGTCCAAGCTTAATGAATGGCATGTATAAAAAGCAGAGGTGTCAAAAAAGTCACATTTCAGGAACTATAGAGAGTAAGGAAATCAATCCTGAATTCTGTGATTGAATACCTCAAACTTATTTAAATTGTATCCACACTAGAAATAGATGATGGTTATTTGTGCCACTAGATGGTACTGTTTTCAAATAATCAGTGATTAATTAGCTTACAGTAATTAAAAAATCTTTAACTGAAATGTATTTGGCATACATTTTTATAAATTTAAGATAAACAGTGTGTCAATTTCATATATTTACATACTTTAATGATTGCCATTGTAGCAATCAAATAATTGACACCTCTATCACGTCACATCATAATTTCTTTTTAGTGGTTGGAATAGTTAAGTTCTACTCTCTTAGCAAGTTCCATTGCAGTACAGTATTGCTGTCTACGTTCCCTGCATTGTGCATTGAGTCTGTGGGGCTATGTGTCACTTGTCTTCAGTGTGCGCCCTCAAACAACAGCTGTCCGCTCCCTTTAACCCCATCCCTGCTAATCATTTCCACTTTCATGTTCCTCTTTCAAATTCCTCATATTAGTGAAATCGTATAGTGCTCGTCTTTTTCTGTCTGACTTTTCCCACCTAGCATAATGTCCTCAAGGTCCATCCATGTATTCTTACCTGAGTTAGAAGTCTTTTGGTATTTCAAGTTTAATTAAATGCTTGTTTTCAGTAGCGATTGTGCCAGATTCATTTATAATGTTTAAAGTTTACTGTTTTTCTGAATTATATTTGGAATTTGCTTAAGATAGCAAAAGTTGTTTCTCTGACACAATACTGATTGCTGTGCATTCATTAGATGATTTTTGAGTTATACTGTAAGTACATTTATTTCGTGTGGTAGCCATAAAAACAGACACTGTGGTTGAGTTTTGGTCGAAGTCATTTTTGCTGCAGTTAATGGCAAGGCCCTCATTCCTTTAGCTCTCTCCGTCTGCCTTTGGAATAACTCACAGTCTCATGCTTTACCTTGACGCCAATACTACTTCTTCAGCTAATACCAACCTGTTCTGATGCATCATCAGAGTTTGTTTTTCAGGGAGAGGAGGAGGTGGGTTTAGACTAAGAACTGTATAAAACATTATCTGGTAACAAAACAGTATAAGCAGGAGGAGTTAACACAGTTGGAACAAAAGAATTCTTTCCACAGGTGTACCTTTGGCAAATGTAGGCTGTGGTTGACATTTGCTCTAATTTTGAGTAATATTTTCAGTTAATATGATGATTTTTTCCACCTTGAGGTTATTAGCCAGTGGCAGTGAGGGGCACCATGGTACTGATGAGGAAACCTGGGACTCTGGAGGTGGACCGACAGATCTGGGCTTGGGTGTAGTAGCTGCGTGGCCTTCAGCGAGTAATACTTTCTTAGCTTGTGTCTTCATGTAAGAGAGGAAAAGGGTACCCTTCAAGCAAGCTTCTTGAGAGGATAAGAGATGATATTGTATTAGGCTGGGTTATGTAATACATGGATGGCCTTTTGGGGAGACTGAAGTCCGACTGTATCTAAGCAAATGACCCAGATTACTGTGCATTTTAAAAGTCCTTTTGGCTGCATTTAACTGCTTTTGATTGTCCTTACCAAACATTTTATCATCTGTAGTAGTCTTTAGGCCTGCTATATGCCTGCTCCTGTTTCACAGTAATTTCCTAGTTTTAGGCTTTTATAGGCCCAGAAATCACATTATAAAACTTGTCACGAAGTGAACCTAAAATAACAATAAAAGGATGTGCGGGGTCTGGAGGAGGGACTGACTAGCTGTGATTAAAGCGTGTGGCCTAACAATTTGGGGGTGGGTGGCAGCACTTGAAGTCTTTTTATTTATTTATTTTTTAACTTTTCCCAGATTTAAAAAAAATTCAGTGCATACAGAAGCTTTCATCTTATAAGTAACTGTCAGTGGTAACGCTGTTAGTGTTCATGGAAAATCACTTGTCGTGGTAACACTGTATAGGCAAAAATACCTTGAAAAAACACTGAAATTTCCAGTTAGGTATTACTTTTTTTAAAATCCTGTTTTTACAAATCAGGTACTTAAATTGAATTAAAACCATGTTACAATTTTTTTTTTTTAGCTATGATTTCACACCTATGGATTCTTCTGCAGTCTACGTGCTGAGTAGTATGGCTCGTCAGCGTCGCGCATCTCTGTCGTGTGGAGGACCTGGAGGTCAAGACTTCGCAAGATCTGGATTCAATAAAAACTGTGGCTCACCCGGATCCTCACAGCTCTCTTCCAGTTCTTTGTATGCTAAAGCTGTCAAAAACCACAGCTCAGGGACTGTGAGTGCCACCTCTCCTAACAAGTGCAAAAGACCAATGAATGCCTTCATGCTTTTTGCCAAAAAATACAGAGTTGAATATACTCAGATGTATCCAGGGAAAGATAACAGGTAAAAATAATAATGATTCTAAATAATTAGCACTTCAGTGCAGTTCACGCGAACTGGGACAGGTACTTATTCTATAGTAGTCCTTATTAGTGAAGTCTTTGTTTTCTTAGGTTGACAGTGAAGAGTGTAAGTGGAATTTTTAGGGTTACAGTTATTTTATAATACTTAAGGTAAGTAGGTTATCTAAGTGATAAGGGCCTGTCTTCTAAAGTAGTAGTATTAAATGTCATTCACCTGTTAAAGGACACAGTTCTAACAACGGTCAGTTCCATCTTTATTGAAAAGCTTTATGGATAAGTCTAGCACTTTTCTTGCGTTAGATCTCATTATTTAACAGTTGTGTCATGGTGTGGAATGTGCAGGCATGGGCAGTTTGTGATAACTGCCAGATCTGTCAGGACTCACCCAGAGGTGCCCTCAGTAGGGCCTGGGAATAAAAATGAACTCTAGTCCTTCTATTCCGTTTGCCATACCCTTACATTATCTCAGAGTTCTCGAGTGCTCGCTCCCTCTCAAACCAGCCAGGTTCTCCAGGTATGAAAGTTACCGTCTTCCAGTCTTCTAGTTCCCTGACAATGAAAACTACCCTCTCCTTTACCCTTGAGAGCATGAGAAATCAAATGATTATCCACATGATCAGGATTTAATGTTTCGTGAACTTTATTTACACACACACACACACACACACACACACACACACATTTCTAAAATATAATTGATATAGCATTATATTAGTTTGAGGTGTATAAATGATTCAATATTTGTATATTGCAAAATGATCACAACAATAAATTAACATCCATTACCACACTTTTTTTGTGATAACTTTTAAGATCTACTTAGCAAATACAGCAACTTGTATTTATTTGTGTTCATTCAAATAAGCAATACAGTATTAAGTCACCCTGTGTTACGTTCTGTCCCCAGTACTACTTTATTTTATAGCTGGAAGTTAGTACTTTGACCATCTTCATCTATTTTGTACCCAGGCAACCCTCCCCACCCCCCACTTCTGGTAACAACCCGTCTGTTCTCATGAACTTAAGTTTTTAGTAGTTAACGTTTGAAGAGGAGAAGCTACTTTTATTGAGTGCATCCCTCATTTAGGAATTCACACACAGCTGAGTATTTCGTCCTGGTTTAACTGGTGAATGTGTCGACCATTATGTGGTGTCTTTAACCTAGGGACGGGCAAACACTGACTTTAGCTTTAATAAAGGGAGATGCAGTACAGTTGCAGTACTTGATTGCATCCACTTACTGGATTAAAATATTTGCTACACATTTAATTTTTTTTTAAGTAGTAGAGCTGCTGCAGTTACTGTTCTGTAACGCTTAGAAGCAAACAACAACTAAACCTGAAACAACTAAAGCTCAGATGGAGCTCTCTAGCTTCCCTGTGAGTTACTGCGGAATCAGTTGTACGAGGGGGTACCCCCCAAAAATGAAAGTTACTTATAAAAAGTTGTATGTACTCACATGTTTAAACTCAGTCAGCTTCAAAGCACTCTCTGTTTGATGCAGCGGACCTATCGAGACGTCTTTTCCACCGCTCCGAGGGTTTTTCAACTTGTCGATTTTGCTGTCTTTTAGTGCTTCTGCCGGTTCTGTGTCACCTTTTCCACATCAACAGGTTTCCCTTTGAGGACTTTTTTTATCCAGGGAAACCAAAGAAAGTTGTTCGGGGCAGGGAGTGAGATCAGGTGAATGGGGAGGGTGGGGCCCTGCGGCCCTGCCGTTCTTGGTCAGAAACTGCTTAACTCTCAGCACGGTGTGGGCAGGTGTGCTCATAAGTCACCCATCATGAAGTGAGCAAGTGTGTTAAGAGTCTTCAAAAAAAAAATGCACTGATAATGAATGAAGCCTCTCACAACACCAGCTGGTACACTGATACAGATGGTTCCTAGTACACTCACCTAGCAGGGAGTCACCTAGAATTATCTTCTGGCCCTCCCTCTAGAGGATAATTCCGTATTTTTGTTGTTATTTTTTTGAGAGGGAGGTCCTGTCTTGTATATGCTTCATGGAGTTATTCCAGGACCTTTTGTTTCGTATGGGTGTCATGGAATTAATGGTTAAAAGCTCTTAAGAGAAGAAAAATGGTTTATGTCTACTGTCCTGAATGAGACTATTTTAAGTAGATTTAGGAACAGATTAACAAATAATAAACAGAAAATAACTTCAAATTTCTATCATGTCTTACAGTGTGACTTCTTTCACTTTGAGTTTATGTAATTTTCTCAAGTGATAAATGCAAATACTGCTTAAAGTTTAAGTGGTCTTGTCTTAGGAGGTAAATAGTAGGGTTTGCGTATTTAATGCCACATTTTTACTATGGCTGCATGAGTGAAAAAAAGACTTAACATTATTTGACAGATTATGGGCACAAAGTAAGAGTAGCTTTTAATACAAGATGACTACTTTGTGCTGCTGATACTAAATGTTGTCTGTCTTGATATCTGAAATGTCTTTTAAAAACCAATGCACCAACAGAGATCCAGTGGTAATTTAAAACATTTCTTTGAAATAGTTAACTTCTTTCTTTAAACTGAACTTTGTAGAACAGCCATTTTTTAACTGTTTCAGATGTCCTTTGACAATTGGAAATGTTGGGATTATTCCAGGAGGCTTTAACTGCCAAGATTATGATAAATGGGACCGTATGACAGATTTTACTGGAAATGACTACTATGGTTTTGTTCCCTTCTCTATGTTGGAGATTTTTGGTTTTTTTTTTTTTTCTGTATTTCTTCCTGAAGTAGTAGCACTTGACATGAGTTTTATGAAAAATTCTTGCCCTCAGCAGCGTGTAAATGTTTATTTTTGCAGAGCCATAAGTGTGATCCTTGGTGACAGGTGGAAGAAAATGAAGAATGAAGAGAGAAGGATGTATACATTAGAAGCAAAGGCTTTGGCTGAAGAACAAAAACGTTTAAATCCTGACTGTTGGAAAAGGAAAAGAACCAATTCAGTATGTTTCACCAAGTAGATGCTTAACATTGTCTTCACCCTTCTCCCAAAATTGTACTGGAATGTTGGAGCAGTTGTTAGAACCTTTAAAAGGCTGTGTTGACAGTTTCTCAGCCTTTTTGTGCTTCAAAACCTAATAGTGTTTTTATACCATCATATTAGGCAGGCTTCCTTCCTTTTCATTACTCAGTGTCGTTACTCTCTCAGCATGGAAGGTAGAATTGTTAGACATGCGTATGAAAAATGTCAGAAATGTTGAGGTGTAAAAATGAATTTGGAATGTATTTTGGGGGGGTTGAAAATGGGTGTTAAACTTTAATATCACAGGAGTTTTTTCTCATTTGGGGGTGGTATGTCTCAACAGCCTTCTTTTCCTTAATTGGTGAGGGGTGATAGAGGAATTGGGGGTGTAGGGGTACATTCCCCAGCCTTCATGAGGACTGCTGACATATGTATTGTTTCTAGATTAAAAAAACTCCAGGAAAGAGAAGAAATAGAAAGTCCCAGGAAAACTGGTGGAAAGTTTGCACCATAATGCTATATTAAATACACTTGATTTAAAAACTTTTCCATAAAAAAAACTTTGCCATTATTAGACTTGCATCTTTTAGGTGTTTTTAATTACAAGAAAACGTTGCATGATAGAACAGAATGAGCTCAATTTGAAATACCTAAAAACAAAGGGCAGACATCGGTTTGCAGCAGGAGCCTGGCCAGTGTGTCTGTGCCTGGTTCTTCAGGGTAACTTGCACTTGACACCTTTTTACATTTTTCAAGAATTTCTTTTAAAGAAATAGTGGTCAGATTCCAGTCTCAAAGAGTGGCTGAACAAGATTTCTGAAGTTCTTGATTACCTTAGGATCCCCTGGAGGACTCTGCCTGTGTCCCTTTTTCTGCACCTCCTAAGTTCATTTCTTTCCTCTTCATCTTCAAAAATGTCTTGAATGCTTGAGCCATCAGATATTAGTGAAACTTTTAACATTCTCACCTTTGAGAAAGTGATTTTTTAAAAATAGTAAGCTTATAAACATTACAAATCTTTCCTTTGTAGAGTTGTTATTGTCCACTGACTTGTAAACATGAACTGAGTTTTAATTTTATCTCCACAGGGCTCACAACAACATTAAACCGATGTTCTCATTAAGTCTGCATTTGCGTAAACATGGACTGCTGATGGAAAGACTTAAGAAGATCATGGTCTCACCGTTTGTCCAGAATTCGTGTGACCATAATATACTGATAGCATTGAGTCTTGAAATGATTTAATAATAAGAGTGAGGATTTGCTTTCTCCATTAGAACTTTAAGTAAGCTAAAACTATCAACATTGTAAACCAAATTGCCTTATTTTTCTTCCAAACTTCACATATGTCTATCAGGTAATATAGGCTTGAAAATTGATATCCTGTGGTGCTAAAAAGTACAGTAGAAAGAGAGGAAAAAAGTGTATACATGTTTTATTTTAAATTGTACAAAAGGGGAATTTAAAAATATGTAACTGCTGTTTATACATTGGCTCCTTACTGCTTATTAATCTGTATTGTACACATAATGGAATGAAACAGAAGCTGGGAGTTGGCCTTTCTTTGAGCAGCCACCACATGGCTCAGCAGCTGTGCCAAACACAGGAGCTCTGGTCTGGCCAGTGCCAAGAGGCTACCAGAACATGTGGCGGGCGTCAGAGTCTCAGCGGAAGAGCCGCCTGCTGCAGCGACACGAGCATGCCGAGTTTATGCACCAGGTGGCAGCACCCCTCCGTTATTCCAGTGGAGACCGGCCGGGCCACCGTCAAGTTAATAGCATTGGGATATAGTCACTGTAATGGTGCTATTAACCGTCGATACCATTGTATTTTCAATTTTGTGTTCTGTATCTCCTCAGCCACATATCTTAAATATCTTACTTCGTCATCATATCTTTATGGTGGGGGCAGACTTTGCACTTATTGCAGTGCAACACTTGCACTTTACTTTTCCTCCAACTGTCTGAAGTTAGAGCAGATACATTGGCAATACAGCTGCTTTGCTCTGAGCTACAATCATGGCTTTTCATGTTACTTACCAAGTGGTGTTTCTGGTTCGGAATCACAGCTGTAAAATTGATTTCAGTTCATTACACTTCATGATGTTGCCCCTAAATTTTGCACACTATATTCTTGTATATTATTTCAAATAAAATGAAAAAAATTGTTTATCTGACTTCTGCTGATTGATTTTGACTGTCACATATGAGACATTAGAATATCAGGTTCAGGAGATGGAAAATAAGTTGCTGATGTGGTTTTAAGCATCAAATTAAAAATAAAATGTTACTAGGACAAGGGCAACAGAAAAATAAAACCTAGATTATTAGTGATTTATTAGAATCTTTGTAGAGTAAAAGTTGTTTTAATTTTGACTTTGCAACAGACCGGAAAGTCTGCTCTTAATAAAATGGTGCACACAATGTAAAGACAGCCTTTCTTTATTAGACGCAGCGTGACAGACTGAAACCACCATTTAGCGCTTCCTCTCTGGGACATGCCGTGGTTCCCAAACTTTGTTGCATATTGGAAACACTTGGGAACACTTTACAAAAAACACTAATGCCTGGCTCCTACTCCAGTTGTCTTACTGTGCAGTACAAGTTAATACCAGGTTTTTTTTTAAATGTTCCACCACTGATTCTGATGTGCAGCCACATGTGGGAACCACTGGGGCTGTATACCTGGTGAGGAAGGAAACTGGTGGGGAGAAGCAGGGTACAGATACCTTAACAAGCAGTGGGGACTCAGTATGCATATCTGCAGGGGACTTGGCCAGGTCCCAGAACTTAAAAGCTCAAAAGGAGACATACTGAGTTGAAGGTCTTGGTAGAAAATCAGGTTCCTGGAGTTTGAAGGTGGTGGTGATTTTTGACATTTTATGCTACTTAAGTAAAAAAGACTAAAGATGAACAGAAAAAGATGAGTAAGAAGTACAGAAAAGTCGATTACATTCTTGAAGTAGCGACTAGTGGGTCTTTTAGAGTACATGTTATTTAGTTGAACTGCCAACTTGATTGGGTTAGCACAAGATGGAGATGAAGAAACACTTCACATTGTTACTGAAGAGCAGACATAGCTTTTTGAAGCAGCTGAACCATTATGGGATAAACTGGTGCAAATTCTTTGCCTTCTCTACTTTTTACTGATTGAACGTAAGCTTCCAGGGCTCCCCTGAAAACAAAAACAAAAACTTTGTCAAAAAATTATACAAAATAAAACAGCTTAGAGAGTGTTAATATATAAAAAAGCAGCAAGCCCATTTCCTGTAAGCTACGTGACCAGCAGCGTTCACGTTGATTGGTGGTGTTGCTGTGAGTAAAGTGCAAAACCACCTTTTCCAGTCCGCATTGCACTTGGTCTGACTGCACAATCGGGGGCTCTCTGGCCTCTGAGGTTGTCCCCAGTCTCCATCAGACCTCTGAAAAGCCACATGCAGCCTGCGCCCACACGGAGCTCACACGGGGGAGGGCATGCTCAGGGGCGTGGGGGTGGGGCCCTTGGGTGCACACGGTGACAACAGTAGGTGCGCTGTCACTTGATAGAAAAACCCGCATAGAGTATTACTCTTGGGCTCAGCATTTTGCAAATGGGCTAATAAGACAGGCAATTTGGGCATGTGACATGAGCCAGTTATGAGTACACTGTTCACACGGATTAGATCGGGGGCGAGCAAATGGCCCACAGGCCAAATCTAGGTCTGTGCACGTTCCTGTGTGTGTCGTCTCTGCCAGCTTTCCAGCAGCAGGTGGACAGCCAGGCAGGGGCCCCACGGCCTGCAGAGCCTAGAATGCCTGGTATCTGGCCCTTCGAGGAAGAAGTTTTCAATCCTTGAACCAGGTGATCTGTTTAAGTGTTAGATCACATTTCAATGGAGCTAAAACAGTAGTTGTAATTATGGGTCTATTTAAGTCCCAGGTATAATCAAATTTTTAATATTAATACTTTTAAAAATTGTAGAACCCTGAGATTAGAACATTTCTATAAAGATGTAAGTTAATGCCATTATTAGCTCACATACTCAGTCTCAATTCCCACCTAATATCTAATTATTAACTGGTTGGTTTGCTCCCAAACACTGAAAATGTTAATCCTTGGTCAGGTTTGTTCATTATTTTCATTAACTGTGGGGAATGTACTCACCCAGCAGGGCCCCTCCAGCCCCAGTGTTCGCTTCCACAGTCTCAGCTCCTTTATTTCCAGCCCTGACCTCCCTCCCGATGGCTGTTTTCTACCTGCATTCTGGGTATTTTTACCTGCTTTCTTCCAGATCCTCAAACTTAACCTGTCAGAAACCTAGGGCAGTGGAAACCCGCAAAACAAAGGTACAGCACCAAGAGTGAGCCCTAATGTAAACAACGGGCTTTGGGCGATAGTGCCGTGTGTCGGCTCATGGATTACCGTAAGTGGACCACTCTGGGGGAGGGTGCTGATAATCGCGGAGGCTATGAATGGGGAGGGGGGATGGGAAACTTCTCCCATCTCAAATTTGCTGTGAACCTAAATTTCCTCTAAAAAAATGAAATCTATCAAAAAACAAAGGGAAAGAAAACTAGGAGGAAAAAAGCCACCCCTAGGGTCGAGTTCTCCCTATTTCCACAAAAGGCACCAGCATCCCCCAGAAGCTCCCCTTCGAGGCTACACTTAGTTATCAAGTCTTATTAATTTGTCTATGTATTGCCCCATCCAGTCCCTCCTCTCTCCTTCGCTTCCCTTTGTATCCTGCCATTGTGTGCGCTAACTGCTGCCGTGGCACTGTGGATGGCCATCCCAGCGCCAGCTCAGCCCTGTGCCAGTGCCGCCCCCTGCAGTCCATCACTGGCCACGCCCTGTTCCCTGGCGGACTGTGTAAACCTACTGCCCTCTGCCCGCCCCAACTCTGTGTGCGCTGCTGCTGGGTTCGAGACAGTGCTGTGCCCTAAAAGGCCACCCTCACATAATTAGTTTCCATCGTTTGTGTCACTAACACATGCAGAGCAGCTTCACCCTGTTTGTGACTCCAAGTTGCAGCCAGTGCCCACCCGGGGGGAGAGCAAGTGTGGGTGCAAACAGGACTGCATAGAGACGTCTGTCTTGTGCCACGAAGGGCCCGCTGCTCTTCAACCACTGAACACCTCGGTATTAGGCCTTTCTCATTATCTTCCTCATCCTCGGAATGCCCTCCCTTTCTTGCTTTATTCAGTGTAGAGCTATTTACCTAGGATCCAGCTCAAATGCCCTCTTTTTGAGAAAGTCTTTCTAACTCCAGGCAGCACAAGAGAATTGATGCCACATTGTTGATGCACGTTCTGCATCAGCAGCCCTGGCTCAGCAGGACCCCAGCATTTGGGGATCCCTGAAGGCTGGCTCCATTCTCTACTCAGAGCCTGCTCACAGGATGCAGAGGACTGGCCGCCTTCATTTAAGCAGCTGAGCTGGTGTTCCAGGCGCTCCTCCACTACCCACTGCACAGCCTGGGCTACATCTGAGTCAATTTGCTCTGAGCGAGAGGTTTGCACTTCTACATTAGAATCACCTGTTTGTTGGTCAGTTTCCCTTTTGAGCTGTAACTTAACCTTGACAGTTACAGCTGTTTTGCTCATAACCCTAGGACCTAGTGCTTGACAAGTGCATGATAAATGACGAAGAAAATGAATGGAAATACAGGATTATAATGAAAAGTAAAGCAAAACTGCAGAAGGAAGTAAAGGAGAAACATGACTGCTGGGGTCCTCAAAGCAGCAAAGGCCTGCCAAAGGGAAGTCAGTGCTGTCAGGGGAAAGGTCTTGTGAGATGCAAAGTCAGGTCCGAGCTGAGCCTTAGTGAGGCTCTTTCTTCAAGAAAAAAGAAACTTGCTTCTTATAGTAACTTTTCAAGTTGCTATGGCATCCTGGGCAATCGCCCCACTCCCCAAAGTAGCCCCCGGAGATTTACACACAGCAGAAAAATCCCCGAGGGCCCCAACTGTCTTTGAGATGATACCTCTGTGTATCAGTCTAAGAAGCAAGTGCACTGAAGTCCTCAGAAACTGTAACCACTCTGCTGTGAATGGATTAGACCCCTTTTATCTAACACAATACAAAAATCAACTTCGCAGTTTCATCTGCATTCAAAAGGATAAGGCATATGCAATACACAATATGCAGAAGAAAGTTTAGAAATGAGTTTGGCTAGTGTTTTTGGTATTCATCAAAATCATCATCAGAGCTACAGAAAGAAAAACAGATTAAAGCTGCCCTCCTACATAAAATCAGAGCAAGGTTTTCAAGCAACTATTAAATCATTTGCTTAAGCAAAACATAAGCTTTCTTGAAAGTCAGGCTAAGCATTATGTAAGAATCGGTCACAATTCTGGTTTGTAACCAAAAGGATTATTAGTTACCCTTATTTAAAAAAAATCAGTACAGGAATTGTGCAAACAATTAGTAAAGGAATAGCTTGTAACATGGCAACACTCCGCATGTGATACAAACTAGCCAAGTGGAGGCTTTTGTGGAGCACAGACTTGATTTTGGCAGGCATTAAACGTCAGTGTATCTGAGTGCTGAAATGTGTAAGTGACTTCAAGGCCTACCACGTGCCTTCACAGGCAGGTAAAGCCCTGGCTTTCCCAGGCTCCATCCTCCCTTTCGGGCTCAGCCCAAGCTCCAGGTTCCAGACTGGTTGGCATCTAGTGCCGCAGGGACCCCAGGGGGAGAGAGCAGACATCGCCCTCCATCCACAGGGGTCCGAAGCACAGGAGCTGGAGAACGGCTCCTAGCTTGTGGGCCTTGGGCCAGAGCAGCAGAGCAAGGGGTCCCAGATGCATCTGGCACCAAGAACTGTGTGGCGACTGCACAGATAAAAACTACCAACAGGCAAATAAAGTCTGTAAACATTTTTGACACCATAAAGGTGTTCTACTTAGAAGATGGAACAGAAAGGAGGAGAGGTGCTGCTTCATTACAAATGCCAAGAGTAAATGGGTTTATGGCCCATCCCACCACTTCTGCAGAGCTTGAGAAATCTTTTCTCAAAAAGTCAGCCTTCCCCTCTACTGACAGCCCATCCCATGTTTACAGACCCACAGGCCTTCCCCGTGGTGCAGCCTCCGTTCTCGCGGCACATCCCACGTTTACAGACCCACAGGCCTGCCCCGTGGTGCAGCCTCCATTCTCGCGGCACATCCCACGTTTACAGACCCACAGGCCTGCCCCGTGGTGCAGCCTCCGTTCTCGCGGCACATCCCACGTTTACAGACCCACAGGCCTTCCCCGTGGTGCAGCCTCCGTTCTCGCGACACATCCCACGTTTACAGACCCACAGTCCTTCCCCGTGGTGCAGCCTCCATTTGTGCGGCCCATCCCATGTTTACAGACCCACAGGCCTTCCCCGTGGTGCAGCCTCCGTTCGCGCAGCACACTCGTGGCTGGAGCTCCTGCCTAGCAGGCGCCAAGTAGGTACAACTTTCCCCCACTTACACCACCTGACCCCACAGACCACTGGTTACTCTAATTCTCAAATTAACTTGACAAGTATCCACTCAAGTTCCGGAGAAACATCTGTGTCCAAAGGAAACAGGGAGGAAAGCAGAAGAGAGTTCATGACCTGCAGCAGTCACACTGCGCTCCGCTCGCCCGACTTCACGGCAGCCCGGCTCCCTGTGCTGGGAGGGACAGATGAGTGTGTTACAAGGTTTGCCCCGACAGCTAAAGCAGATTTACTGACATTTCAAGAGCAATACTCGCCCTGGTTTTATCCGCAGGGAAAAGAAATTCACCCAGCAGTGCTTTCGCATGCAGGGGAAATACCAGTTTGCAATAACAGATGAGAGAGAACAGTCAGGATAAGCCTCGCCCACGGCCTGGGCCGCAACAGGAGCCGCTGCGGGACCCCCGGGGGGCTCCATGTGTGCTGCTCCGAGCAGGAAGATTCTGGTGTCGGATGTGGGGGGATGGACAGACCTCATTTAAAAAGCATGACGTTATTTCTTAGCATGATTTTCAGTTGCTAATTATAGGCTTAGCAACAGCACTGCTGGTGAAATCACCCAGGAGACACTTTTGAAGAGCGGCAGAAGACGACGGATCTGTGATGTGTCCATAGCAGGACAGCTGTTGTGGACCGACTCACTCCAATTTGTTAAGAAGACAAAAAGGAACCCTGTTCTATTGACTGAATTCTAAATACTCTTCTGTTCCTAAGTGGGTTGCAGCTGAGTGAGTCTGTGGGACTCGGAACCAAAACGCCACGAAGACACCACGAATCCCCGAACCGGCCCAGGCCCACGGCCTTTTCTGAGGGTGGTTTTGACGGGTCCGTGAATTGCTGGGAGGCTCGCCTGGTGTCCTTTCCCATTTCTGGGTCAGATGCTCACAGCTAAGAAGAGTAACAGAGACGCAGCGACCAAGAGCGGGGGGCCAAGCTAATCTACTTTTTATTCACAGAGCAGCGCGGAGGGTGAGGGGCCAGGCAGGCTCTGCACGGAGCCTGAGAGCTCAGCGCCTCTCCCTGCGGCTGGGCTGGTGCTCCTGGGGCACCTCCGAACACCTCTCCTCGGCGGGGCCTTCACCTCACGCGGGCAGTGGCCTCCGCCCTGGCCGTGCGGCGGAGCTGCCTGGGCAGCTATGATAGTCTAGGCCTCGTCCTAGCTCCCGAGACTCGGCCAGTCAAGAGCGTGGCCTGAACACCGGGATTTTCCAAAGCTCTGTCCATGATCCCTGTGTGCACACATGGTTGACACCACGTCACCACACTGGCCGTGGGGAACCCAAGTCACCACCTGCACTTAGGCCCAAGTAAGCCTTGTTCAGGGCTGTGACCTCAAGACCAACACCACTGGGATCCTCTGGGAGAACTGCGAATGGTTTCAAGAGCCACTGAAGAGGCACAGCTGACTGGATTTGGAGGATGAGGGCGACAAGGAGCTGAATGACGGCTTCAAGGTTTCTGGTTTGCCGGGTCAGGGATGGTGACGCCTTACCCAAGACATGGTGTCTACAAGAATGTGCAGACTTGAGAGGAAAGATGACTTATTTTTGGCATTTTGGGGTTGAGGTTTCTGTGGAGCTTTGCGGGGCAACACACGATAGCAAGTTTGCTGGCCTGAGGCTCTAGGCAATCGAGGTGGGTCCCGGACCCGGGAGCCGTTGGGGTGGAAGTGATCGCTAGAGTCGTCATCGGTCTGGATGAGCTCACTTGGGGACCAAAACTCAGGGAGAATGTGAAGGAAAATGAGCCGGAACAAACAGTGGGAAACAGTGGCATTTAAGGAGTGAACAGAAGACAGGGAAAAAATGGCCAGAAAGGTTAGAACAGAAAGAGATGACTATGGTATCTTGGAAGCTCCAAGAAGGGTGGACTGCGCCTCAGTCTGCTCTGTGTCCCCGGGGCCCAGTGCACAGTGAGCACCGGTCAGGCGCTGCTGCAGGGCACATGGTGTCTGAATCGCTGCTGGCTTGTCCTTGTTTTCTACTAATAACCGCATCAAACTTTTGAGTATTTTTAAAAGTTTACTCACATCTGTATTCCACCAATTCAATAACTGCAACATGAAAATAAAGCAGAAAATGCGAAGCTAAGACAAGGAGTCTTTTCATAGCTGAAGTTGGTTTTCGAAAGCAGAAATGCATTTTCTTGGGGCCGTATCAGGCATGGGATAGCACAGAAGGATGTGTAGACTTGGAAGTGAAGGAAGCAGGAAGCAACCACTGCTGTGCCCAATGGCCGCACAGGCCTCCTTCACGTGCGTGTGCCCCTGCAGTGAGGTGCCAGCGGGCAGCGGTGCCGTCACGTGGACACGCCCTTCCTCTTCCCCTGTGTCTCCCACTCTCCCTGCGCTTCTAAGACAGACAGGTGCCCCTGGAACACGTGGCTTTACCTGATGAGGAGGAGCCTGTCCTTTTCAGATGGATGGTCGTCCAGCCACTGGGAGAAGCGTGCATGGGACCACTCTGCCCTCTGAAGGGTTAAAACACAATTAGAGAAGGGCATACGCATTCTTCAGCGAATAGCAGTGAGTGCTGGCTTGAAAGGGGCTCTTCCAGGCTCCCAAGGTGGACTGCCCCCACGACTGGCAGAAGGAAGGCGGCGCCGCTGCGGGGGCGCCTTCCTAACCCCGAAGGGCCGTGTGGGTGTGCCAGTTGGAGGCGGGTCAGCGAAGGAAATGGGCCTCTATCACAGAAGCTTTAGGAACATAAACTGCCTGTGTCATTGTCATTTAAAGGGCTTATTCTGAACTCATTAGGTAATTCTTACAGTGCAGGGCAGTGGGGGTCTTCCTTCCTTACTGGTTCTGCTAAGGCAGAAGCCTGTGACGAAGCGGGACAAAAGGAAGGCCAGCAAGGTGCATGAGGGGCCTGGTGTCCCCAGACCGAAGAGGGGAGACTCAGCAGGTCACGGCCTCACGTTATTACCTGGAAGGGGGACTTCAGCTCGGCCGGCGCTCTCGTGAACAGAAACTGAATGATGATGCTGAACGGAATGAGGTCCCCCAGGGCAGGGCTGCTGGCCACGTGCTCGCTCGTCTGGAAGAGCAGGGGTCTGAAAGAGGGAGAAGCAGAGTTTCTTCATGCTGGTCAACACTGAAAGAGGTGATTTGTTGGAAAAATCAAAATAGCATATTAGTAGAATGGGACAACATAGGAGTATAACAGCACAATAGAAGAATGGATAACAGCATTCTTCCTAAACTGGCCAATCTTAACCAATCTTAACTCCACCCTCAGCCTGGACGCCCACGCACACCCACACACTCTGCCAGGCTCGCCCGCCAGCAGCTCTTCCTTGTCCCCAGCTCACTGGCCTCTGGGTCCCACTTCGCTTCCCAGTGTGTCAGCAACATCTCCTCCTGGGGCCCCTCTAATTCACAGGCTGAACTCAAACCACACAGCAGAGCCTTCGAGCAGTTATAATAAAAATTCTTATCTTCGTCAAAACTTTCAGCTTTCATTTTATTTTTTAAAATTACTTTATTGTTGTTCAGTTACAGTTGTCCGCATTTTCTCCCCTCCCCTTCCCCCCACCCCACCCAAACCCGCCTCCCTCCCTTGCTTCCACCCTCCCCCTTGGTTCTGTCCACGTGTTCTTTATAGTAGTTCCTGAAAACTACTGTCGGCTTTCATTTTAAATAAAATCCTTTTTTGGGCTATAATCTAAGGTGGGTAAATTCAAACATTTTCCACACAACTCTTCAAAGGGCAATTATGTCTTTGTATACACAAAATTCTTTCTTTGCTGAACATTGCATCAAATATTTACGCCAGCTCCCTTCTCATGTACTGCACGTCGGGGGTCACCGTCCACCACACCGGGGCCCGTGGGCAAACCTACCCCACTCCCAGGCCCCTGCCGCCTTGTCAGAAGGCTGGCAGGACTAATTAGAAGCTCTTACCGACCTCTCCTTGGCTTTGGGCTCTGAGGAACAGGAGGGGTCAGAGGCCCGGCTAGAGGTGGCAGGGGAGATGGCAGCCACATCTAAGAGAGCAGCAGCGATGCTCGCCCACGAGAACAGCTGTGCCCTGGGCTCCTTCCTCACCCAGCACGGCCACTCCGGTCCATGGCCGAAGGCCACGCGCACCACAGACCAGCTTCTCCCTCACACTGACGCTCAGCTGGGACGTCCAGTCAGGGGTGCTCTCAACCGACAGGTGATTCTTGTTGCATCCAGAATGGTATTGGAAAGAATGTCTTCATATTAATTATTCTATAGGTAATATCTATCTCTGGGAAGATTTTTCTAATTTCAACTGTTTTATCAAATAATATTTATCAGTAACTTATTTTATGTGGTTACTGTAGAAACATTCAGTTCATTGTGTTGTCCAACACCAGAATCCACACAGCTCCAAACCGGACGCTGCCTGGGAGGGCGGCTGAGGTCTCGCGTGGCCGCATGGCGAGTGCAGTACGTGGGCCTCGAAGGTTTCCAAGGCCCACATCACCTCTCAGTGTTTTATGCTGCAGAACTTCAGGCAACGCGTCAAGCACCTCATCAGGTACAAAGACGTGCTGAGAGCCCCGGTCCTTCTGCAGGCATCCTGGTAAGTCCTGCACTGTGTGTGGAGGACACTGTCTCCATCCAGGTGAAAGCGCCTAGTTTTCACAACGGCAGCAGCAACAAGAGCGACAGCCACCACTTGGGGCAGCGGTCCCCAACCTTTTTGGCACCAGGGACTGCTTCATGGAAGACCATTTTTCCATGGACTGGGGGCAGGGGATGGTTTCGGGATGGTTCAAGCACATTGCAGTCAAGCTGACCTCCTGCTGTGTGGCCCGGACCGGTACCAGTCTGCGGCCCAGAGGTTGGGGACCCCCGACACATAGCTTTTACATGGTGTCAGGCACTATTTTACAAGCTTTATATGTGGATATGTGGACTCAGGTATTCCTCTAAAAACCCAGTGGGGGCTGGGTAGTAAAGAATCAGTACAAGCTAGAAAAGGGCAGGGCCAGGATTCAACAGCCCCAGGCTCTTAATTTTGCTCTTCAGCCCCTTCGAGGATCTCAATGGTATCTCAAAACTGCTTGCCCTGTTTTCAAAACAGATAGACTTTCAGTGAGAGACAAAGACCCCGGGAGAGAGGATGGCTTAAAACTGTCAACACTCCTGTAGAGGAACCAGCCTGAGCTTCTGGTAAGATGGCCGCATAGGTAAACGTGGCACTCACCTACCCCCACAAACCACATCAAAATGACAACAGACCTACAGAACCACCGCCATTCCGAAAGGCCTGCAATCTGGCTGAACAGAAGTCCTATGACTGGGGTTACGCAGAACAATACACCAAGACTGGTAAGAAGGATGGAGAAGCAGAACGTGCTGCTGCCATGTAATGTGTGGCAGTTAAAAACCAAGAGGGAAGCCCTGGCTCATGTGGCTCAGTGGACTGAGCACTGCCCTCTGAAGCAAGGGATCGTTGGTTCAATTTCCAGTCGGGGCACATGCCTGGGTCACAGGTCAGGTCCCCAGTGGGGGGCGTGTGAGAGGCAACCGCATACTGATGTTTCTTTCCCTCTCTTTTGCCCTCCATTTCCCTCTCAAAATAAATAAATAAAATATTTTAAAGAATCAAGAAGGATACCTTGGCTGCAAAGGTACCCTCCCCCGAGGAGTAAGAGGTCCCAGCCTCACCCCAGGCACCCCAGCCCAGGGTTCCTAGGAAGAAAAGTCCCTATAACTTCTGGCTGTGAAAACCAGCAGGAATTGTGCCTGAGATGAAAGGCTGTTGGAGTCCCATGTATTCCTCTTAAAGGGCCCACACAGGGACTCGCTCTGAGCTCTAGCTTGAAAGGCTCCAGGGACTTGCATGAGGGAGCTGAACTGTCTGGCTTCAAGGCGAGAGCTGCAGGGGCAGCTTGCTCCCAGAGAGAAGTGCTGGCAGAGGCCACTGTTCCTTTGAGGAGCCCTCCCTGCACAGAGCTGGCAGGTAGGCACCATATCTGCGTCTCCATCAACCTCCCTAACACTGTTTTCCCCACCCTGGTGATTCCCTGAGACCCCACCCATCCTGACATGCAGACCCACCCAAGCCATTTCCAGCTACTTTTCCATACAAATGGCCTGCGCTGGCTCATGCTGTAGGCTTTCCTAAACCTCTCAGTGGGTCACAAATCCCAAACAAGCAGCATCTGGCCTCAGCATGCCCCATACCTCCTGCTAAGCAGCCCCAGGCCTGGCAGTAGTGACAGCCAGCCTTGGTTTGCAGCTTGGAATCTCCCAGGCACGTCCAAGCTCAGGACAAGTAAGTAGCAGCTACCTGCAGATCACTTTGTAGCTCATGCCAGGTACCTCTGGCCTGCAATTCCTAGGAGGTCCCAGAGCCAACACACCCTGTGTTTAGCTTCAGCTAAACCAAAGCACCACACAGCCACCTCCATGAGTCATACCTTCAAGTGCTGGACTCCTCAGGCACCAGAGCCCCACTGAAATGAGTTTTGCCCTGTGGGGTCAGCTCCTGAACAGTAGATACTTCACTGTGGAGTACATATTCCGCAACAGTAGTTGTGGTCGGTCCTCCCAGCACACTGGCCTGGGAATAAATAACTCCCATTGACTTGCAAATAGCAATGAAGGACCAACACCAGTGTGCATACCCCACATTGGAGGGGGTGCACCCAAAACGCCCAGGTTGGCTGACGGGGGAGGTTGCATCACTGGGCCCTAAATGATACCTACTACATAAGGACACTCTACAAGACTGAGAGACATAGTAGCTCTACCTAATATATAGAAACAAACACAGGGAGGCTGCCAAAATGAGGGCATAAAGAAACATGTCCCAAATGAAAGAACAGAACAAAACTCGAGAAAAACAACTAAATAAAAAGAAGACAAGCAATCAACCAGATGCAGAGTTCAAAACACTGGTTATAAGGATGCTCAATGAACTTAGGAGAAAAGTAGGTAAACTTAGTGAGAACTTCCACAAAGAAACAGGAAACATAAAAGCTGAACTAGGAAATATAAAAAGGAACTAGTCAGAAATGAAGAATATATTAACTGAAATTGAGACTACATTATAGGTAATCAATAATGGAGTAGATGAGGCAGAGGATTAAAAAAGTGACTTGGAAGATAAGGAAGCATTAAACGTTGGGGACCACTCTGTGTGGTTTCAGAGACTGCAGCCCTTCGAGAGCAGGCTCTGGAAGGGGCTAGTAAGTCTCCCTGGAAAACCAGGTAATGCAAGTGGCAGGCATAACCTGACTCTAACACTGACGGTTCCTGTGGGAAATCAGGCCTGATAAATACATTAGCTTGAAGCTTGCTTTGCTTTGTATAGCCCTGTTGATATAAACTGGACGTTTAAGTTCAAGGGGTAAGGAGTAAACTTCTTATCTCATGAAATACGTCTGAAAGACCATCTGGCATCAGCATGTCTCACAGACCCTGACCTTTGACAAATCTCTGTATTCCTTCAATTGTTATCTATAGACAATACCTATTTTGGTATGATTATAGCCTTTAGACATTGATTGATGAGCTGTGCATGTATGCTGTATACACCTACACATACCATTCCCAATTAAAGCCATTTGGGAGAAGGGCTCCGGGCATTCCTCACCACACCCTTTCCCGCTGGAACAAGATTGTGTCTGGGATGACTTATTTCTCATCCGCGGCAGTAGGGAGAGCTCTTCAGGATGGAGTTCTCCCTCAATTAACCACCCAATCTGAACAGCAAAAAGAAAAAAGAATCCAAAAAAAAATAAGGATAGTATAAAGAGCCTCTGAGACAACTTAAAGTGTGCTACATTCACATCACAGGGGTGCCAGAAGAAGAAGAGAGAGCAAGAAATTCAACATTTAACTGAAAAAATAATGAAAAAAATCCCTAATCTGGTGAAGAAAAGAAATATACAAGCCCAGGAAGCTTACAGAGTCCCAAACAAGATGGACCCAAAGAGGCCCACATCAACACATATCATATTTAAAATGCTAAAGTTTAACGACAAAGAGAAAAACTTAAAAGCAAGAGAAAAGCCATTAACTACCTTCAAGGGATTTCTTAACAGAAGCATCTCAGGCCAGAAGAGATTTGTACAAAATAATCACAGTGATGAAAAGCAAGGACCTACATACAACCAAGATTACTTTACCCCATAAAGCTATCACTTAGAATCAAAGGACAGATAAAAAGCTTCCCAGCTTTAAAGAAAAAGCTAAAGGAGTTCATCCTACCAAGCCACTATTACAAGAAATGTTAGAGGGTCTTCTTTAAGAAGGAGAAAAAATAAAAAATATGAACAATAAAATGCCAGTAAATATAAATCTATCAACAATGACTTTAAATGCAAAGGGATTAAATGATCCCTCAAAAGACATATGGTACCTGAATAGAACCTTACATAGAAAACAAGACCCTTACATACTGTATGTTGCCTGCAAGAGACTCACTTCATATTAAAAGGCACATAGACAGAAAGTAAAGCGATGGATAAAGATATTTTATGAAAATGGAAATTTAAAAAAAAAAGCTGGGGTAGCCATACTTATACCAGACAATATAGACTTTAAAACAAGGAGACAATCAAAGACCCATCAATTCCACTTCTTGGTATTTTTCAGAAGAAACTCAAACACTAAATAAAAAAGACTTATGCATCCATATATTCATAGCAGCATTATTTACAATAGCCAAGATATGGAAGCAACCTAAGTGCCCATCAATAGATAAATGGATAAAGAAGTGATACTCATCCATACACGCACAAAGGAATATGACTTAGCCATAAAAAAAAAAAAAGAATGAAAATTTGCCATCTGCAATAACATGGAGAGAGCTAGAGGGTATTGTGCTGCGTGCAATAAATCAGACAAATACCATATAATTTGATGTATATGTGAAATCTAAATACAAAATAAATGAACAAGCAGACCAGAAACAGACTCATAGATACGGAGAACATTTTGACAGTTGCCAGTGCGAGAGGGGTTAGGGGAATGGGTGACAAAGGTGTAGGGATTAAGGAAAAAAAAAAAGCAATGAAGAAGTCACAGACACAGACAACAGTGTGGTGATTACCAGAACTGGGGGGGAGGTAGAAGAGGGTAAAGGGGGAACAAATGGTGATGGGAGGACATGTGACTTGGGGTGGTGAGCACACAATACAGATAATGTATTATAGAACTGTACCCCTGCAATATAATTTTATTAACCAATGTCACCCCAACAAATTCAATAAAAATTAAGAAAAAAGAGATGGTGTGTTGTCTGTCCTATCCCCTGGCCCTGCTGGGAAGACTGCAGGAGCACAGGTCATGCGAGAGCCTCTGTCAGTCCAGACCCTGGGAGTCTCCACAGAGCCCAGGCTGCCTGATGGCTGTCACACACATGTGCAAGAGCAAGGAGAGGAAAAACAAACTTCGTTATGGTATGCCACCAAGACTCTGAGGTCCTTCGATATTATAGCATAAGCTAGTCCATCGTGCCTGCTGTACAGCTGGTGCACAGTCACCTCTCAAGTTATCACCAGCCATGACTATTATAATTCTTGTCCGTCAATGGCTTACAGCTCATGCAGAGTAGGAGCAAGACTTAAGAAAATGAAATACTAAATGATAAGCTTTCACTGTCTATGAGAAGTCCAAAATTTTCCATGAAGTATATATTCCAGAACGTAATAAAGAGAAAGAGATTGTGGCCTACAATAATTTGAAAAGGTCCGGTTTTATAAAACCCAAATTTACTGAGACTTTAATTTTTGTTCTACTGAAGTAAACAGAAATTTAATTGCTGGGAAAAAAACAAACAAACAAAGGAACTAGGAATTTTCAGCTTCACCCTTCATCCTCCAGAGAGGGAAAAGGGCTGGAAGTGGCGTCAATAGCTGATCACACTGGTGCGAGGAACCCCCCCCCCCACCCCCCCCCCACCCCGCCTAAAACCCCAGCGGGAGGGGTCTGGAGAGCTTCCGGGCCGGTGAACACATCCACACCGATAACACACCAACTCCAGGGAGACAGACGCTCCTGCACTCAGGAACCCCCAGGCCCGCCCGGGTATCTCTTTATCTGGCTGTTCATCTCTACCCTTTATCATATCCCCTAATAAACTGGTTTGTAAACCTAATAAAAAAAGAAGTATAAATTGGTACTTACAGAAGAGTCATGGGGATGTGAAGCACAGCATAGGAAATATAGTTAATAATATTGTAGTAACTATGTGTAGTGCCAGGTGGGTACTAGGTTAATTGGCGTGATCGCTTTGTAGGTTATCTATGAGGGGGCACCTCCAAAAATGGAATTTACTTATAAAAAACTGTGTATTTCTTCTTACATGTTTAAACTTCAGTCACCTTCAAAGTACTCTCCATTTGATGCAATACAACTATCAAGACTGGTTTCCATCGCTCAAAACAGTTTTTGAACTTGTTGATTTTGATGCCTTTTAGTGCTTCAGCCATTTTTTGTTTCACCTCTTCCACA
>PVJI01017502.1:0-35507 GCA_004026765.1 Micronycteris hirsuta
TCTGCCACTGGACCTGAATTTACAACCTAATGCTCTGTACCCTAAATGTTTACCTTACTGAGTAAACCTACCCCTTATCTATTCCCTTCCCATATATCCTCATGACCCAACTGAAAACCCCTGTTCTGCATAAGCCCATGAATAATCAATCCAATGTAAATGTGTCCTAAAGCTTCTAATAAAAAGCCCAGCTGAGCTACGCCCGGGGTCTTTTGAAGATGGAGCGAAAGACCCGTGGCTCCGGACTCTTTTCTCCCAGCATGTCTTGGTGTGAGATTCTTTTACGCATTGGGTTATGGTCACCCACGGATTTTGCTGGATGAAATCCCAGCGACAAAACAAGATCTGGGAAAATAAGTTAAGTTCCATGATCTAGTGATAAGAACGCAATTCAACAGGTAAGAAATGGATCCGCAGCAAAAATTCATATATTTGATCCTGATATTGGTGGTAATCATTCTGCTATTTTATAATAGTTTATGACTTTTTGGATATATGCAGAATCTACCCTTTCTCATCATTTTTAATACTGCTACTCTGTGCCAAGTTGTCTTTCACCAAAATTAATTTAATAATCTCCCAATTTCTCTTATCCCCATAGAATTGATTCTTCACTCAGCAACCTGAGTGTTTTGTTTTGTTTTAATGGAAGCCACAACACATTACTTCTCTGATAAAACTCAAAAATTATTTCCATTTCACGTATGGTATTATGTTTTATGTTGCTTCTAACAGTCTACTGGTACCCACATTCACCCTTCGAGTGAAGTGTAAAAACCTCACTTCCATTTAGTTCCTTTTACTTTCTCCAATATTAAGTGTCATACCAAGGATCATATGGTATTACAATTTTTATATCACTTGTGACTTATAAATCATATATTTACATATTCATAAGATTATAAAGAATATTTTATATAAATACTCATAAAAATATAAAAAAAGAACAGTCTATTGTAAATACCCATATTCTGCTCTTTCCACTGTTTATGGTTCCTCCCTGATGCTCCTAGAGTTCTTCTTTAATCAGTGCTTTTCTGTTTGAAAAGCTTCCTTTAGCTAGTTTTTAAGTGTGGGTCTGCAAGTCAAATTCTCTCATGTTTCCTTCCTGTGAGAATGTTCTATTATCTTATACTCCTTAAAGATAATTTTACCAGATGTAGAATTCATGATTGACAATTCTTTTATTTCAGCTCATGGATGAATAATATGCCACTTCTTTCTGGCCTGCACAGTTTCAGATGAGAAACTGACTTTCATTTGAATTGGTTTTCCCTTGCAAATAATGTATTATTTCTCCCTGACTGCTTTTAAAAAATTTAAAATGTTATTTTCTTTTTTATTTTTAATTAATTTTTTTTATTTTTAATTACAGTTGACATCCAATATTATATTAGTTCAGGTATACAACAGAGTGATTAAACACTTATGTAACTTCCAAAGTGGTCAATCTGATAAATCTAGTACCCATTGGATATTAGTTTCCAATAGTACAATTATGATGTGTTCTGATGTGGCTTTCTTTGGGTTTATCTTATTTGTTGTATAAATGATGAAGATGCTATCTGCTAGGAAACTACCAATTTATAATGTGGTAGCACAATTGGCCTGCTAGTAATAAGATAATAAAAATAATAATGGAGAGATCAAAAGGATGTCTAAGGCAGTTTAATATAAAAATGTAATAAATTTCACATGAATTAAGTAATTTACTATAGAGCAAGAGGTAATTCAAAATTGCAGGCATAAAGAATTCGAAAAAGAAAGGCTAAACAAAAGTAATAAAGGTCATGGCCAGATGTTCTATTGTATGCTAATGATTTGGGCTAGCCTTTGTTTCTGGTTCCAGGGAGAGGACTTCTACATCTTTAAGATTTCTCCACTGTTAAATATGTCTTTGTTATTCATGGTGTCTTCTAATTATTTATGTTAACAAGGTGACTCATGCATGTTATGCCCTTAATAAGATGACTCAAGATGTGGGCTGGCCATGCCAGAGAGGCCAGCAATGTGATTGATGAGAAGGATGGGGATTGAGCTGCTCGATATCAGCCTCACTTCAAGAGAGTGAAGGGGGATATGGATTGAGTTCAATTACATGTCAATGATTTCATCAATTGCATCTACATAATGAAATCCCAATAAAAATATCTAGGCACTAAAGCTCAGATGAGCTTCACTGGTGAACAATATTCTGTGTATATTGCTACATATTTAAATGGGAGAAGGATGACAGATTCTTGAGGACATGGAAGCTTTATGTTTGGGACTCGTTCCATGTATCTCTCCTTTTGGATGATTCTGATTTATGTCCTTTTGCTCTAATAAAATTGCAAGTTTAGTGTTCTCAACAAATTCTGTGAGTCACTTTAATGAATTACTGAACATGAGGGTATAACAGAAACTCTCAAATGTGGAGCCAGCTGGTTAGAAGTATGGTTGCTTGGGAATCCCCAATCTGTCCATCCATTGTCTGAAGTAGGGGAAGTCTTTTTTTAATATATTTTATTGATTATACTATTACGGTTATCCCATTTTTTCTCCCCTTTATTTCTCTCCACCTTGTAACCCCCCTCCCACCATCATTCCCCCACCTTAGTTCATGTCCATGAGTCATACATATAAGTTCTTTGGCTTCTCCATTTCTTACACTATTCTTAACCTCCCCCTGTCTATTTTGTACCTACCATTTATGCTTCTCATTCCCTGAAGTGGGGGAAATCTTATCTTATCATGCCAAGTCTGGCCTAACTCTAGGTAGTGACCTAAGTCATTGAGTTTCTAAAAAAGTTTTGGCTGATGCTTTTTTTGTCAATGCTTAATACATTTTTGTCAATGTTTAATACATTTGTCAATGTATTCAGATAAATCCTGAGGTTAGGTTTTTCCATATCCCTACTTGCAAATCAAGAAAAATTTCATAGCAATTAATACTTTTGTTTATTTTACATTATAGTATGGTATTCCTTTTTTTTCTGTTGTAGGGAATTTGTATGCTTTTAAAATGCTGATCATGAGTATAACAATCAATAAATGAATTGTTACAATCATTACAATATATTTCACAATTTATATAAGTTGCTATTTTCTATTTTCAATCAAGTTAAGGTTTTCAGTGGTGATAAAGGACAAGCGACAAAGCAGTCTTCATTTGATTTTCAAGATCTTCTTATGTGAAATAAATTGCATTATAAAATACACAGGCTTTTGATTTATTTTTGTGTATGTTCTATATTGTATTACCTAATATCCTTTTTTTCTTAATCGATATTGTCTTTTTTTGGAATAGGGCATTTCAATTAAGCACTGTTATAAAAAAAAACTTGGAAGAGAACTTTCTAAAATGTTATTCTTTCTGCAAATTGATATAATCGTGGTGGGGGTTTTGAGTGTGCACTTAATATTTCAAGTAGAATTTGAAGATGTGCTATGATATGCTTATACCAAAAGCTTTTTGCTTTAAGAGCATGCTCAGAAAAAGTATTACTTGTCAGAAAAGCTGATATTTCTGTCACAGACTGTCTTAATGGATTCATGCTTGAGAACTACAGAAAAGAGGTAGATTATAAAGTAAAAGAAAAATAAAATAAATACAGAAAATATGGCCTAAAACTATCTAAGGCAAGGTATAATAAGTACTTCTTCAGAAAGTCTCTAAGCGTAAGAGAACATATCACCAGAGAGAGGGGAGAATCGCCCGGCACTTCCCCAGGGGCAGAGCCAGACAGCTTTGAAACCACTGCTACCTCAGCGTGTTTCTGGGGGCGTACAAAGGGGGCAGAAATGCAGGAGCAGCAGATGTGCCAGAGTACGCTGAGCAGCGGCCGCACCCACTGGAGTCTGCATTTCCTAATGTGCTGTCAGTAGTGTGTGAGTGGCCCCATTTCTGCCAGGTATAACCCCGTCGTGCCTGTTGAAGAATGGTGAGATGAGTATAGAATTGGCAGAATAGCACCTAGCAGAATAAATGTGCTTGTAAAAGACAAACGGGACACCTCCTGGGACCTCCAAAAAATCCCCGAGAAAGAATAAAGAAACATTTGAGATGAAAACATCAAAAGGACCTCCATGATAAGGTGCAGGTGGCATGAAACCCAGGGATTTCATATTAATATTGCTAATGTGATCCCCAGCACTTTATATCTGGGGAAATTCAGGTTACATGGAGGCAAAACTTTTAAAATTATATTCTTGCTACCAGATAATAAACTTGTAATTACAAAGAATGGATGGCTTATTAAATAAAATATGTTTAAGTAGTTTAATAATTTCCTGAGTTGCTGTTATTGCTGATATATAAATGCTGAAATAAAATTTAAACAATATAATATAAAATATTTTAAAAATTATTTTATGGAGGTAAAACAAAAACTTTATCCATTACTTAAAAGTCTTGGCTTCTCCCAAGAAAAATGATCAATAATTTATCTGGAGTAAATCCAACAGTTTTTTGTAATGTATATTAAGTAGTACTTTATGAAAATATCTTCTTCACAGAAAATATATTTTGTTTGTCTTTTCATGAAACACAGATGTTTTTGAGACACAATACTGAAAAATATTGTCAAAGAGCTTGCCTTTGATATATGCAGTCCTCAACCTTTGAATGAGTTGTGTAGCAAGAGTCCGTTTATTCAATTTATACAATTTGAGTGCAGAAATGCATGCTCCCACATAATCAATGCTGTAAGAATTCCTCAGTGCAAAACAACTCTTCTACCAAATATCCACAATACCTGAGAGGAGCGACAACTAATTGGTGGTGATAGAACAGTGGTGAGATTAAGGAGGGAGAAAACCGCACTAAGGACCATCACATTACTTTCCTTCATGAACTTCATGGACCACTACCTTGATTACTCCTTCTACTCTGTTATATCCCTTTATTTACCAGCTTTAACATTGTGATTCCATCCTCATACCCTCCCAAACCAAGACCCACTCGAGTCCTTTTCAGGTTCTTGGGAAAGGGACTCTGGAAGCATGGAAGAAAAGAAGGAAAGGAAAATCCCCCAACTTTCTGTCAGAGCCAGAATGAAGTGTGGAGGTGGGAGTATGACAATCTGCCATTCCAAAGTGAAATTTAGCAGGCAATTTATTCATTCAACAAAAGTGAAATGACATAGATATACAATGATATCTATCACTTACTTATGCACTCTACATTTGGTTAGGCTCCATCACAAATGTACCATTTCCACAATAACAGATTGCTACTGCACTACCCAAACTTAGAATTTTTCATGTCTGACACAGCAAATTCATGTGTATCAGCTTTAATCCCATCATCACTCACTGTCCTGTGGTCAGGTGTTCAGAATCTCCTGGGACTTGGTAGCATGTCAAAAAATGGCTGGTTTCTGCAGGCTTTCCACTACTGAAATAACAACCTTCTCCAGATAGGTAGGAGTCCTCGCTGTTATTCACCTATTACTGTTTCCAGAAACTCAATACAACAAGCTGATTTACCTCCAGCACTTTCAGGTCTATCATCTGAAATGACTGAGCTGAAGAACTGCTTGTATCACAACCTGAGCCTGCTGGAGAGCCTTCTGGGTCCACTGAAAATTGTAACCTAGAATTACCCAATACATAGGTTGAAGCTGTATTCCAAAAAGATCAGTATTTGCTGCAAAACCCAAAAAGGCCTACAGAGTGTTGTTCTTTTTCCTGGTGGTGAGAAAGGTAACATGTGATCATTTGTCCTTCCATTGAAAGAATGTCCTGGCATCTCCAGATAATTGGAGCCCTTAAAGGCTCAGTGATATATACTCTTTGGTACCTATGAATCTTACCAGCAAAGTGAAAGTACCTGCTAATTTGTCAGGTCTCCTTCATGTAATTCATCAATAGAGTTAACTAATCGGATCTGAGGAATAACAGGGTGACCAAATTTCATTTCGATCTATTTGTAAACGTAAAGGACAGTTATCATAGCTCTGGGGCAAGACACTAAATGCGAGCTAGTTCAGACCTTCTTTCCTAATGGAGATTGAAAATAGCATACCACCAGATCATTAGCTATATACCAACCTCCAGAGCTGATTAAATCTTTTCTAATAAAAAAAGTCACACCCACCATAGCAGCCGCCTTTGGAACTACAACTTCATTATGTTTAGGCAGCCCACTGTCTTCTGTCAATATCCATGTGTTTCTTGCAGTGCTTTTACTTGTGAATGAAATAAAATGTGATGAGGAACTAGTTACACTGCAACCTTTAAAAAATTTATCACTAACATTCTACATGGGATATGACACTGATTCTGATTTACCATCTTCTCTACTAGAGTGGGATGATTCAGAGACTTCCACCTGGCTTTTCTTACCATAATCACACTAATTTCCTGAACCAGAATACCATTGTGAGTGTCCCTCTGGCTATTAATTATACTCATCTCAATTACACATCTATAGACTAGAGGAATAACCACCATTTTGGTCGGCAGAACCATAAGACACATAGGCGATGGAATTGTACCAGCATGCCGCTCACCCTCTGGCCTTTTTAGATCTCTGCACTAAGTGGAAAGGGGCCACGATGGTGTCTGTGTCATCCAAACTCCACAGGTTTCAAAGGAGTTGGTTTCCTTTTTCCTCAAATGTAGTAACTTGGATAAAAATTTAGGTCCCTTGGGGAAAGTCAGCTGACATTTTAAACACTGTGAGGACGCTGAAGGGCTCTTCCTCAAGGGGACCTGGACTCCCATTCTGTCTGTGGGTTCTTGATCCAAGAACCACTTAGATCTGGAAACTATCTAAAAGAGTATGAGTTGCCATTATAGCCACTGGCATCAGCATTTTTCTCACTGACTTGAAATTTTGGTTTACAAATTAAGCAATATTGTCATGGGTTCCCATTTTGCTATATCCTAGGAAAACCATGACTCATAAATTACCAACTCAGATCCCTGTAAGTTAGTAAATCAGTGACACCACTCATTCTGGACTCTTCCAGAACAGTACCCTCCCCACTGACATGATCGGGCCTTATTCTAGCACAGCAACTGCTGCCATCACTTCTGGCCTCAGAGGACTGTTGTATAAGTGACCCCCAGAAACACTGAAGTCATCAAATCAAGTGATTTACAAAATGACAACTCCTTTCTATGTCAACTTCCTCAATGCATACAAATTTTAATTCAGGGGAAGGAGGAGAAGGAGAGGAGGGAAGAGGGGGAAAAAAGAAGCAGGGGAAGAGAGAGACATCGTTTAAATATCCTAGTAAAAAGATCAAATCACTCTTATGAAATGAAAAAACAAAACAACAAATACCAAATTGAAATTGCTATACAAGTTTTCAACAGCAATGTGCTATGCTTAAACAAATATATTTAGAGTTGCAAAAAATGAAAATGTAACCCACGCATTTTATTAAGCTAAACTGGTTTTTGAGTGTATAAGCTACAGACAATTTGGAAAGAGGAATCTAGAGCAGCTAAGATCTCAGAGAAACAAAATGATAAGGTGGTCCCTGCCATGAAGACATGTGCACAGTAAATAAAAATCTGCATTAGCACCAAAACTAAATGAGTATTTTAGGATGGAGAAGTTATTGTATACAGACTATATGCTCTGAAAATGTCGATATATGACTATTTAAAAATACAATGAAATGAGGCGTGCATATGAACAAATATACTATTTTTGAATCATAATGGTTGTAGCAGTATTAGCATATTTAAATAAGAATAGTGAACAATTATGTGAAATTCTAATTCTGTTACCCTATCTGTCCTTGGAATCTGCAATCCTCAGTGTGAATAAAGAGATACAGATGTATCTGGGGCAGAAAACACGAGATATGTCTAGAACATCTTGTCAGACCACGTACCAAGGAACTATCAAAAGATTAGTGTCATATCAAAATCTATCTAAAGTCAATGTGAAGAAGCACTGTTGAAGGTACAGGAACAGATAACATTTCTTTTTACCTCACAGATCTTCAGCTTGAGCTTAAGCAATGCAGTAAAATGAAGAATTAAGATAAGGTTGCAAACCTATAGCATCTGTAATAGTTGGTCAGGAAAGATACAAAATACAAACATGAATGAATAGTCACACTTTACGAAAGTGTTTTTCTGACTTTATAATGCAATTTAAACAACCTTACAAATTTCTAATCAACATTCCCCTTTTTTTGCCTGACAAGGATGTTATCAAATATATATATATATATATACACACACACACACACACACATATATATTATATATAATCATCAATACAATAGAGACACCAAAACATCAGCAAGGACATCAGCTGCAATTATCAAGTGGTGTCATGGGCAGACTGGCTCAGAATCCACCTTATGCCCTGGCTGGTGTAGCTCAGTGGATTGAGTGTGGGCTGTGAACTAAAGGGTCGCCAGTTCAATACCAGTCAGGGCATATGCCTGGGTTGCAGGCCAGGTCTCCAGTGGGGCCACTTGAGAGGTAACCACACATTGATGTATCTCTCCCTCTTTCTCCCTCCCTTCCTTTCTGTCTAAAAATAAATAAATAAAATCTTTAAAAAAAAAGAATCCACCTTATATACAATGGTACCTTGGTGAGCAAGTGATAACTGATGAAGCATTTTCTCCTGCAGGGTAGCGACATGACTCATATAAGTTCTAGCAAGTGTTGATGAGTGATGAGCAAGCACCACATGCTGAAAATTTTTTTCTAGTCAAAATGTGGTGAGTACCAGGTTTGGCCAGTTCTGAAGCCAACAAGTACTGAGACACCACTGGATTTAAGAACCACATTGAGCTAAAACCCACATCAAGACAGAACAATTTGAGAAAATAACTCATTAATACCCAGTAATATAGTACATAATATAATTTTGTGAACACCTTGCATGCTATAAACATTGTGATAAGTATTTTAAATGCATTGTATCACCTCTAATTCAACAATCATAGAAATAGTATCTCTCTTACTCTCCATATGAGGAATGAAATCAAGAGTAAAAAAGTTTAAATGACTTACCCAAAGCCACATGGTGGAAAATAGGAAACCAAGCTACCAATTAATTTGACAGTTCCTGAGGTTCTTCTTTTTTTCCCACTATAAAATTAAAATATTTTCCACTATAATATATGTGAAAATATTTTTCATTTGAATACAATTTTTCAATTAAAAACTAAGATAATCGAACATATTTCTTGATGTGGACATCGGCCTGTAATGTCCACGGCACGATGGCTGAGACACGAAACAAATTCACATAGACTACAGAGTCCTGTGGGGGAAAAGGGACGGCATGGCCACTCTCTGAAGGGGAGAGCACCTTGGAGCGCCTCGGCCACTCTCTCAAGAGGAGAGCACGCTGACCCTTGCCTAGACAGGCTTTTATTGCTTTTCTGAGTACATTACATGGAGGATGGCTCTCATTTACTATGCACGGGTTCACTGTAGGTGATCACCTTTTACAGATACAAAGGAAAGAATGTTGCTTATTACTTCAAAGAAAAGGATGTTACAGATCCAGGGGAAAAGTTGTTGAACTGGTTACACTCCATACTTGGAAGGTTTAGCACAGACTTAGGAAGTTATTTTAGAGGGAGATGCAGTGAACCTTTGCTTCCTCAATCCAGGGTGAGGGAGTTTTAGCAAAAGCGAGTCTCATGGGAGCCTAGGTACAGTGCAGGCCTGATTCCCCACAGGAGAACCCATCCGTGGGGGGCATGGGCCCCGTGTCACTCTCCACTGTCCCCTCCAAGTGGGAGCTGGGCCCACGCCATGCACAACGGTCTCCCATATTTCCTGATATTTTGTTAATATAGCTTGCTGATCTTTTTTCATTCTAAGTATTAAAATAACAAATTTTCTGAATATTTTATGTTAAATGGATTTTAATGCGGTTAATATTACCATATAGCTATCAATTCCATTTTGAATCATTTAGGAATCTAAATTACAAACTATGTAAAACCATATCTCTTTAATAATAGAATATTTCTAAAAACAGATTTGATTAGTTCACATAACTGCCAGGATAACTAGAAAATTAAGTTTAAAAATTCACAGACAGAAAAAATACACCATATTTTCACTGAGATTAGTCATCTGAGAATTTAGTTGCCGCAGCAGACAAGATGCTGAGCACTGTAACCGGCATGGCCAGCTCCATGTTTCCTGACATCACACTGCGCTGATACCTAGGACTGGACTTCCCAGAGAGAGGCCCCAGGCCACACATCCCTGCATACTAGATGCCCGTTTAATTCTAGTTGAATGCATCTCATTGGCAGCTTCAGTCATGTGCTTATGTCTTTGCTACAAAGGAGAACGGGAAAGTGAGTTCCTATCATCTCCACTCTCCAGTAGCTGGCACACTCTACATTCCAGCACAGCTCCCATGGTGGACAAAGCCCACGTGTCAGAGAAAGTCAGAGGCTGCACCACCAAAAGAATAACAAGCCGCCGCCACAGCCAGGTTTCCTGCACTTTAAATAACATTGAACTTTCTAATTCCTCTACTTTGTTTTTTTCTTTAATCAGCTTATTTTGGTCAACTATAACTAAGTGGGTTTAAAAAATATTTTATAAAGGCCCGGCTGGCGTAGCTCAGTGGATTGAGCGCGGGCTGGGAACCAGAGGGTCCCGGTTCGATTCCCAGTCGGGGCACATGCCTGGGTTGCGGGCCAGGTCCCCAGTGAGGGCCATGTGAGAGGCAACCATACATTGATCTTTCTCCCTTCCTTCTCCTCTCTCTAAAAATAAATAAAATATTTTAAAAAAAATATTTTATAAGTTAGTTCTTTGTCCTTTTCATGTATTTATAGGCAGGTATATTTTAACAAGATAGAGAAAACATATCTCCCTTTGTTTTAGTTAATAGAATATGCTCTTTTTCATTTTTTTTAATGCTGTAGGACCAGAGTATTTAAGTGCTAATGAGTACTAATCTCATAAAGACACTAAGATTAGCAGAAAACAGTGTTATTTCCCTTGAAGAATCCCAGGAGCTTAATTTTATATATGCTAAAGGATACTCTTATCTATTCTTATCTCACAAAGCAATTTCAAGTAGAAGGGACCGTTGCGCTAATTAGATTATTTGTATTTACAAGGAATGGCAAGTGAGGAGGTATAGTTGCTTTAGAGACCATGAACATTTTATTAACTTAATTAAAAAAGTAAAGTGACTTCATGTTGGGTTGGCCAAAAAAATTGTGTATTTTTTTCCTGTAAAATAAAAGCACATATTTTTATTTTCACCAATAATTTTATTGACTTGGATATTCTGAGGATGTTGTCTCTCTCTCATGTGGTCTAATGTTGATTGTTCTCAAGTAATGTCTCAATTTGATCGCTATCAATTTTAACTGGCCTACCCAACCATGGAGCATCATCCAGCAAGAAATCTCCAGCACGATACTTTGCAAACCACTTTTTACACGTTTCATCAGTCAGAGCACCTTCTCCATACACTGCAGAAATCTTTTTTTTTTGGATTTCAATTGCATTTTTACCTTTCTTGAAATAATACAGCATAATATGCCAAAAATGTTGCTTGTTTTCTTCCATCTTCAATATTAAATTGGTTAAACAAAAATTTACCAATTTTGATTTTTTTTTAAATATATGGTAATATGGCAGCTGTCTGAATACAATCTAACAAAATTATTTTGAATGAAATTAAAGACAACTAAGTGCTACTAAAGCCGTCTTGTGGAAAAAAGCCAAACACTCTTTTTGGTCAATCCAATATTTATGAAGCACTTTTGATACAAAAAGTACAAACTGTTCGAAGACTCTCTTCCCATGAATTATAAAATACTCTTTATATACAAATTTCATATATATGAAACTACCTACATTCATATATATATATATATGTTAGGTAGGTAGTAATTATGATTTCAGTTATATTTACAGTTGAGGAATATGAAATACAGAAAAGGTAACTATAAAAGTTTTTCTTATTACAATAAATACCAATTTAGTGGGGGGGGAGAGGGGCAATAACTCAGTGTCACTGACTTCAATTAAAAAATGTTAGATAACAATGTTCCTCACATTAATTAATAAAGTGCCAAGATATGGTAAACTCATAAGAGCTAATTTTTAATAAAGCTATACTGAATTATAGCTGATACAGAACAATTCTTGGTTGAGTGTATAATAATCAGATAAATATTAAGGTAAATGCCATTTCCTACTACTAAGGCAATCTTAAATCATGAGAAATTCAATTGGTAAGATTTCAAATCATCTTCTTCTTCCCAAATATAAGATCTAAAACTAGGTGTATTGATCCATCCCTTTCTGGTACCCCACCTCAACAATGGTTGAAGCTGGGGCACCAAATTCAAATACCTGAACGGAATGAGAGGTTAGTCAATGTGTGAAACACTAACTAACACAGCAGCCATTGGCTGTAGCATGAAAAAGCATTCAACTTTTACCTGGTTATTGTTTTTTATTTAATATTAGGCAAATAAATGAAATATTTTCATGGGGTAGAAAGATATTATTTGTTATCTCCAGCTTTGGGTCTATAGCTATATGGACAGTGATAATTATTGAAGATGATTCTGTGTTTGTGTCTTTTGTCTATGTTACAGAAAAATATTTATATTTTCTTTCTTTGTGCTAAAGCAAGAATGTTCATATTTTCCCTTATACATAAAATAATTTCAAAAAAAAAAATTAAATCCCAACACATGCATAATGGAATATGTGTACTGTAGTCACTTTTTTTAAATTGTTTTTATCATTGTTCAAGTACAGTTGTCTACATTTACCCCCCACGACTCCCCCCACCCTAGCCATCCCCACCTCCCTCCCCTGATTTCACCCTCCCCCCTTGGTTTTATCCATGTGTCCTTTATAGTTGCTCCTAAAAACCCTTCCCCCTTTTCCCCCCATTATCCCCTCCCACCCCCTTCTAGTTACTGTCAGATTGTTCTTAATTTCAATGTCTCTGATTATATTTTGCTTGCTTGTTTGTTTTGTTGATTAGGCTCCACTTAAAGGTGAGATCATATGGTATTTATCTTTCACTACCTGGCTTATTTCACTTAGCATAATGCTCTCCAGTTCTATCCATGTTGGTGCAAAGGGTAGAAGCTCCTTCTTTCTCTCTGCTGCATAGTATTCCATTGTATAAATGTGCCATAGTTTTTTGATCTACTCATTTACACAAATCCATAAGAATCTATGCACCCCAATGTTCATAGCAGCACAATTTACAATAGCCAAGAACTGAAAGCAATCTAAGTGCCCATCTGTAGTTACTTGCTCACATTTTGAATTAGGATGGATAATTTTAATTACCAAAACAGTTTACTTTACACTCATATTGTACCTCTATTCTTAAAAACAACCTCGATTTCTATATTGTTATTTTTAGGATGAAAACTCTTCTTATAGAGCATTTTTGATTGGATATGATATAGAACAAATGATTATAGGCTAACTCAGATCCAAGTTAAAAAAGTAACTCTAGTACTAATTCAGCCTTTTCATAGAGGCATTGAACAGAGGCATGCTGCACTCCACTAACACGCCTGCCTTTTCCATGCCCTGGCTCAGGTGCCATCAAAGAAGAAGATCACCAACAGGCCTACAGAGAGAGGGAGGAGGAGGAGAGTAGAGACAAATCATAAAACGGGTAACTAACCCTGGAAATAATCTAAAGTTGACAGCTGTGAATGAACGTTAGTACCTTGTTATAGTCAAAGACACTAAACACTTCAAAAGTTCAATAAATAATTTAGGTCCCTTTTTGCATAATATTTCAGGAATAACTATTCAAGCACACCACAGGCAGTGTTTGATGTAAGTAAAATATTCATATCTATTCAATTGTGACTTAATAATTGCACACACTTTAATACGGTAATTAGGAAAGAAGCAATTCATTTTCTACACTTAAAAGATTCTAATTCTGCTACCAGACACAGCATGTATTTCTAATTTTCATACTTTGAGGAAAGTTTTTTTTGTTTATATAAATTGTAATATTGGTGTTCTGCCTGCTAAAAAGTCAAGGGAACTCAAAGAAACAAAAGGAATTCACTTTTACACAAAAATTGCACAGAGGTAAAAGATGAAAAAAATAAAAATGTATCATGCTGTTTGTACATTTTAAATATTAGAAATATAAAATCATACACTGTAACCACTGTATATTCTATTATATATTGTATATACTTTAGATGCATAATACAGTGGCTTGTAAAGAATTTTCAAGCTGGGAAACTATTTTTAGTTGTTTCTTTACAGCAATTAAGTTGAGGAGTTCAGGTATAATAATTTCTGACTTCCTTATATTCACCTCCCATGTGGCTCAGCTGTAGCACATCAGCAACATGGAATAAAACGGGTTTCCAAATTGAATATAATGACATGGAATTTGATGGAGTCGCTCTACAGTATAAATTATAGAACATTAATAGACACGTGGTAGAGCAATGATTTGAAAACACTGATGAATTATGCTCTTCTACCCCCTCAAGTCTCTTCTGCTGAGATTGTTAGAAGTGTGTTCTACAGGGAATTGTCAAAATTAGTATCACAACTCAAATGTCAAATCAATGACTTCTAAGTGAAAAAATAAGACAACATTTTATATATAATTTAAATTTAAGGCAAGCTGCAGAATAATGTTTGTCACATCCTCCCAAACCTCTAATCTTCTATCTCATTTAAAAAAAAAAACACCCAATTCAGTGCCAGACCCCGCTTCCCGTGGTTGCAAAGAAAAACACATCCTCATTCCTCATTGAAAGCGTGGTCAGTTACTTTGGGGTTCCCTTCCTGTTGCAGAAAACAAATCTCACTTTGCTGAACTACCAGTTCAGTTCCTGGTTGTCTCCAGCTCTCCAATATTAATGATTAATAACTGTATTTACTAATTTACTGTATTCTATTTGCCTTAAAATACTTTGCTTATTAATAAGTCTTTTAAAACCTTAAATATTTTTATTTAATAACTTAAATTTATAACCATGATGACTTTCAGGCCTGTTAAATGTTTATAAATAGAACTTACATAGTTTTAATAGAACATATTGGGATGACATGGGTTAATAAAATTATATCAGTTTCAAGTTTGAAATTCTGATACATCGTCTGTATGTTTTACTGTGTGCCCACCACCCAAAGTCAAATCTCCATTTGTGAGCAGACCCCCTTCCCTCTGGTAACCAACACACTGTGTATTTGTCTATGAGATTTTGTTTGTTTGTTTGGCTTACATAATTTTTAAGATTATTAATCACATTCTAAATCAATTTCCCAATTAAAACTTTATGCTAGAAAGTCAATATCAGTCTGTTTTTAAGCAAATTAATTTAAATATTATAAACACCCTTTAAAAACCACAGTATTTATTACACTAGGTAGTTATTACTATTGATTTGACTATCATTTTTGTACTTTAATTTCCTATTCTAAAATATTTATGCCACAATCAGCTATGCTATAATAAGAATAATTTTAAGTAAATAACTGAAGGCAGCCAGATGATATGTTTATTGTTATCAATCAAAGCAATTTTCCTCCACTTTTATTGATATATATCATACATAAAGACAACTGTACAAAGCCTAAGTGTATAGTCCTGTGAATTCTCACAAAATTTATAAGAAGAAATACCCAGAATATAGGACAGAAAATAGTATTATCATCACTCTGGAAGATGCTTTATACCTTTCCAAGTCAATATGCCACAAAGGAAACTATTATCTTGAATTCTGTCATCATAGATTATTTGTTTATGCAACTTCAAATCAATGGAAATGCACAGTATGAAATTACAATGTCTGTTAGGTTAGGTTTCACATTGATCAGAGTATTTCCCTAAGATTCAGAACTATGGATTGTTGCCTCTAGTACTGATTGGATCCACTGAGCCTTGTTGACAGATGTAATAAGAGAAATCTCATAATTTTAAAACATTGGTTAGCTTTACTTTCAAAGCTCACATGCCAAACTTATAAATTATATCCATTACCATACTACGAGAAATATGCAATCCTGCAGATTAGATTACAAATAAATTTTATGTGTTATCAGTTATACATGCATTTTTAAACTCCTTTTAATATATTTAGATAGGGTATTGACCTTTGTTTAGCTTAACCTGCTTGCTACTATGTGCCACAAATTTTAGTTTGCATATTATGCTTGCAAACAAGTTTGAGTGATAGGAATTTTAAATAGCAACATTCCTTCTATGATGGTTAATTTCAAGGGTTATATATTATTTGCACATGTCCTGATATTTTGCTGAAATGGTGTCTATATAAAGCTGTTGGGAGCCCACTCTGCCTGGTTTCAGAAGCTGTAACCCCCTCATGGCTGAGGCTGAGTAAAGACCATGGGACCCTAAGCCACTAAGGAGACAAAGTTTATCTCCCTGGCAGGGGCACAGCTTCTGCCCCTTCACCCTGTTTGGCCCCAAGCACACGGCCGGATAGCCAATGATAGGTAAGATTCCTCGAAGGAGGAATGACCTAAGACAGGAATGGTCACTAAGGGGCCCCCAGGGAAGGACTTGGGGGGCTGTAGAAAAAGGGGGTGATGGACCCTCACCCATCGGCTTTGACATAGCCCGAATCCTCATTCTGTCTGCGAGAAGTCTCAATCTCTTGGCTGCTTCATAACAGGGAACTTCAATCAGATTTTTACAACTTACATGTTTATTTTAAATTACCCAAATTTTGGAATGATAAAAGGAACACTTTAATGCTAAGCACACAATAGTATTTACTTTTAAAGCTAATAAATTTGAATCTTAAAGTTAACTAGGTTTTCTCATCATAGAAATGCCAGAAATAAACATTTTTTATTATAAATAAATACAAGTAAATAATTTTAATTGATCCTTATTTATTTTCATTTATTTTAAAGAGCACAGCTACGATCACCTTTTGTTTACTTGGCATATAAACTGCTAATATATTAGTAATAACCATTTAAAATTCTGTTATTGATTCCTCATTCCCTGAGGAATAACACTGAACTTCCTGGGTATCAGTTACATGGCTAATAATAACTTCGTTAATGTGTTCATATCTCCAGTGTCATTTCCTCCATCTCTTTGTCCACTGACCCTGATACATGTGATTGACCTACGTGTACCATGCTATCTCAGGTCCACTCTGGTTCCTTTCGTTTCGATTTCTTTTATTCCCTCTTCAATGAACTCCATCAGTTATCTCTAGCAGGATGTGGTCTTGCAACAATAGGAATTTATATAGTCAAGTGCTCTGATTCATCAATAAATGTCTAGAAGCCCTGATCGTTTTGTATGGAATTCCTTCCTTCCTCCCTCCCTTCGTTCTGTGAGGGTCAAGTGAAATTGCCAAACTGACACATAAAATTAACCAACACAGAAGATATGTTGTTATTTCTTCTAAAATTCCGATCACTCAGACTTCTTGTTTGCATGTTGTAATATACAAACTAAAATACATGTGGCATAATGTAGCAAGGTATTTAAGATAAATAAGGTCCAACACCCTTTCCAAGAAAGTCATAATATTGGGGGGATTTTTTTAGACCTAAGAGATTAAGTTAGGTTAAATTTAACATTGAAACCCAATCAGTGTAAAATGTTCTGGCCTAGCTACAAAAGCATAGTCCCTCCTTTAAGGAATGAGATATTTCTCTCTCAGGGGTAGTATGGATGTTCTATTATAATTCTGCCTGCTTCGCAAATGATTAGTATTTTAATAGACCAAATGAAATCTTCCTTTACTTATTTTTTATTTCAACATTTTAGCAACTGATGATGTGCACTCAGTATGATGAAGCTTGATATTGCTGATTCTAATTTCTCAAAAAATTTAAATTATGAGAGAGATAAATTTCAGTTACAAGGATTAGTTATCTTCATAAGGAAATATACTAAATCTTCTTTAAATACCTATAGATTATTCTCTTATAAACAAAATAGGCATTTTATTTCACAAATAAATCCTTTTCTCCAATATTAGCAATTAATTAATAAAAACTTAATGAAAATGGCTTTACCATGATAAATCTAAGAGTATTACCCTAGACTCCCTTTATGTTATGCTTCAAAGTAAAAGAGACATCAGGCAGTAATCTCAAGACTTATACAAAAAATGAGGTGAAACAGAATGACTGATTTATATTTAAAGAAGGAAACACACACTGAGTCACAAAGGATTTATTTGTCCACTAAATAATTTTTTTAAAATATTGTTTGGAATTTTATTTTTCCCAAGTAGTGTTCAGCTATATATTCGTTTTTATTTGTACTTTCATTGGCAACTGAAGTAAGAACCTCTTTCTAATTAGACATAAATCAGACTTCATTGGCTCAGCTCCACAGACTGCAAGCCTAGAATCATGACTTGGGCATGATTCTTGGCCAAAGGTGTCCGTGTCAGCGTAGATTTATGTGGAGGTTGTCAAGAGAACTACTAAATTTTCCAGAACATATAATGTCCTAATAGTGCGAGAGTCAAGGAAGATTAGAAATACGGCGTAAATGTTTTTATGGATGTCTACCCTTTACAGGAAAGTGCATCCACGATAGGACCAAAGTTTTTCAAGCCTCCAGTCACACTCATGATTTTAGTGATCACAATGACTGCAAAATCTGTTATGTAAATTTAAATAAAATACAGGGTTTTAAAATTTTGTGTGTTGACTTTTTAAATGGAGGATGCTTTTCTCATTTTTATAATCTAAGTCAGTCTTGAAAGAAACTTCCAGTAACTAGCGGGATCTACAAAAACTCTGTTGGGTTTAATTGTTTACAACAGTTTTACTCAGATTTCTATTATATTCCCCTCTCTAGTCATTTTCCCCATTATTTCCTCAAACCACTTCAGACAGGGCCACCACAGTTAGAAATGTAATAAAATAGAATATTTTGCTTCCACCTCTCAGACAGATAGGTCTCAGTCAAGAAAAGATTGGTAGAAAGTACAACATTTTTTTTGATCCTCACCTGGGAACACAATTATTGATTTTGTAGAGAGAAGGGAAAGGAGTGAAAGAGAGAGGGAGAGAAACATGAATCGGTTGCCTTCCGTACGTGCCCCAACCAGGAACCAAACTTGGAACCTAGGCATGTGCCCTGATTGGGAATCAAACTTGTGACCTTCGGTTTATGGGATGATACTCCTACCAAACTGAGCCACACTGGCCTCAGCGAAAGTAAAACTTCTATATCATTTTTTTTTTTTTGCCTTCAGTGAAATTCAATCTGACAAAGGCCACTGATAATCCAAGAAGACTCAGTGTATGTACTTACTATCTAACAAAAGCTACAACCATGACATGTGTTCCACAGTTATTGTTGAATAGAGTTTACAGAGCTGTAATCCATTTCTATATAGGGAAAGATCATTACAAAACTGGACAAATATCATAAAGGATAATGTTACTTTGAGGGAAAATTGAATTAAAATAATTATATGATAATGAAAATTATTAGAGCTTTTTTCAATGAACAATGGAATCATTCAAAATCATTAAGGAATCTATAATGAAATTATTAGGAAGACTAAGATGTAAATGTGTTGTCAAAACATAGTAAAGAACTTATTTATCCTTTTTCAAGAATATTGGGTTTGCCAAAAAATGTGTTTGGTTTTGTAAAAAAATTTATCAAAACTGGTGAATTTTTGTATAGCCAATTTAATACTGAAGATGGAAGAAAATAAGCAACATTTTTGGCATATTAAGCTCTATTATTTCAAGAAAGATAAAAATGCAACTGAAATGCAAAAAAAAAAATGTGCAGTGTATAGAGAAAGTGCTGTGACTGATCAAACTTGTCAGAAGTGGTTTGTGAATGCTCATGCTGGAGATTTCTTGCTGGACGATGCTCCAAGGTTGAGTTGACCATTTGAAGTTGATAACAATCGAAGTGAGACATTAATTGAGAACAATCAACACTATGCCATGCACGATATAGTGACATACTCAAAATATCCTAGTCAATAAAGTTATTGGTGAAAATGAAAAAATGTGCTTTTATTTTATGAAAAAGAACATAGAGCCTTTTTGGCCAACCCAAATTTATTGCTAGATTTTCTCAATTCTATTCTGTCTAAAATATAGATCAGAGTGTTTAGCAGCCCATGGTGATGCTGTTTTCCCTGTCCTTTGATGTTCCTGATGCCTTTTCATGTGGTACTCTAAGGAAGTGACAGCAGAGGATAATAAGAATTTAACATTATTTTAAACATTATTGATCTCTGAGTGAATTGCTTTATATCAAATTACACATCTTATTTTCAAAAATATTTTTCTGTGTAAGTTATTAGCCTGATTTTACTCTTTCCTGGAATCTGTTTTGAATTTAATTTCAATGTAAATCAGTTGGTTTCCAAAGTTCTAATGCAAATTCATTTGTCTCCTCTTCCTCCTGTGCTTGAGTTCTAACTCTGTTTGACTCCAGACCCTGTGCCTTTCATCTCCTACTCTCCCAAACATTTTTGAGATATCTGCACAAGAATGTTCCAGATCATTCATATTCACCATAAGCTAAATCAGACTCTTGGTGTAGATACACCTCGAGTATACCTTGGGTACATCTGTACCTTGAGTCCATGCACGGAGGACAACACAGGACACTGAAGAGAGGCACTATACTCGTCTGCTCTCACAATTGTTTGTTCAAAGAAAAGGTAGCTCCAGCAAATCTTACTTTCTAATTTCTCCATTTTATATTATGAACCATTTGAACTAGAATCTGGTATAATAAAATCTGTCTCTTTTAAAATTTCACTTCCTGCACAAGTCACGTTATTTCTATCACTGCATTTTTTTCTCCCAGTTTTCCTTGCAACTTTCAACTTCCATTGCCCTTGCTTTAGCCAGGACTTCATTGCACCAAGTCTAATGTCATCACTAAATGCCACTGTGTCCATGTGCTATTGCCATCCGAGCACCCTTCACAGTGCTGTTCTATTATATTATTTTGCTAATTCATACACTACTGACTGCATTCAAAAAGCATAAGATGGAAGAGAAGGGGAAGAGGTAGACTCAGGGAAAAGAAAAGGGGAAGGGAATGGAGAGAGAAATCTTATTTATTCAGCCCTTACAGTAAGCTAGTTATTTTCTCTATTCTTCGCTACCTAACATACACTGTACACCATATTTTTCAGGTGAAAAAATATAAATGTTGATCAGAAAAATTTCCATTTGTCAAATATTGCATATCATATAAACAGACATGTTCACGATTCATAACATAACTAACCTTCCCTTGTTCCAAAGCCTTCATTTATTTTTAGTTTCTAAACAGAAACTGATGGAAATGCACTCCTTATATGTGAAAATACCCCAATTACTGGAAGAATCGCTGACAGTAGGTGCAGGGCAATGAGTGACAGATGCCACAGAGCCAGCAGCAAACATCCAGAGGGACAATGAGACATGATCTCTAGGAAGAGTAGACAGGAATATGTTTCGCTCAACCTGAAGACATTCAAATCAAAGGTCACAGCCACTGCCAGTAAAGGGCATCATTGTGTATTCAAGGATAAGTGAGAAGAAGAAAAATATGATTACAAAGTCTCAGGAAAGGCTGAGACAAGGTATAGCCTATGATAAATGTATAAAATATTACATATAATTACAAATAAATAAGAATGCCAAGTGAATGGACACAACAAACATAATTTTTAATAATCATAGCAATTTCCTTCCTGATTTTTAATATGTTCCAATTTATGCTACATGTTCAAGTTTCAAAAATTTGATTAGCTGCTATTAAATTATAGTTCATTTGGCCAACTTTTTAAATATCCATGCACACCTTTCCACATCTATAAAATGTTGGTGTTTAACCAATTGTTCTGTATAGCAGCCCTGAGTTCATACAATGATTTTGGAAGTTTTGAAATGTTGGTGTTAAAAGACTATTTTTGTAAGGTAAGGAAACAATTATTATGCATATGGTAACCTTAGAATTCTGTGTATGTGCAAATAACAATTAAATTGTGATATATATGTATAGATTTAATATGCAAATTTAATCTGCATTTAATCTGCAAATTTTACTATTCTATCAAATCCGTCATACTCAATTTCTCTTCTCAAATAAATGATCTAATGCTATGATTAGCATTGTAAGTTAACTCAGTCAAGATTGCTATTTGGTAGGTTGCAGTTTTAAATCAGTAAATTTAAACTGCATGTCATAAAATTACAGTAATGTGAGCAACTTTGTCCTAAATGTTCTTACTTGTCCCAAAGTAATAATAGATGGGATAAAAAATATGTATTTTTTCCTCAATATCCTGGGTAAGCATTTGACTAAAGTATAAAGTATATTTCATCTAGACTTTTACAGTAGAGTCGTTTTCCTGAGTACATGTCTGGTGTGATTCAGATGAGGTTGAAAAGAGAATAGATTATGTCTTTGTGAGATATTTTGGGGGTTAAAACCTGAAATTGATATAACTATTCCTGCATTTACAGGGGAACAAGCATTTTTAAAGTCAATTTTATATGACATTAGGTGACTGGACTAGAAAATTACAGAAATTAAAAACCCAACAATTATCAAGTATTAGCACATAAAATTTTATATAGTATTTTGCCTAATGTACAAAAAATAATGTTTTGTAGATATTGTATGATCTCACATGTTGAATCTAAAAAGTTGAACTCAGAGAACCAGAAAGTCAAATGGTGGTTGCCAGGGGCTGGAGGCTGGGAGAAACCGGAAGATGCTAGTCAAAGGGTTCAAGCCTTTATTTATGTGGGAAGTTCTGAGAGTCTAATGTACAAGATGGTGACTAGAGTTAATAATTTCATACTGCACACTTAATATTTGTTAAGGGAGTAGAATCTCAAGTGTTCTCACCTCCCACACAAGCATGTAGGCACATACATCCACACACAAAAGTAACTACGTGAGATGATGAATATGTTAATTAGCATGATTATGGCAACCATTTCACAATGTATACTTATACCGAATCGTCACATTGTATATTTTTAAAAATCACATTGTGCAACCTAAACATATGCAAATTTTATGTCACTCATACTTCAATTTGGGAAATAAATAAACAGACTCTTGACCCTCAAAATAACTTTTTCAGAACTAAGTTTTAAAACCATTTATGATAATAACTTAAAAGCATATCAAAAATGGTAAATTCAAGAATAAATTGTATTTTCTTCATACATATAAACTTTCCTCATCATCTCTTAATTCACAAGTGGTAAACATTTTTATATTACTCTATAAACCATTTTTGTCAATTTTTCACCCGTCAGAAGTTATGACTTTCAAACAAAGAATTTCATAAACTATTTTATCAGGACTGTTTAGTTTATTAATGTATTCCACTTTCTCTGTGTGGGCCGGACACTGGCAGTCTAGTCTAAGACAGATTTATAATCAAAAATATAAAATCAATGTTTTTGCTGTTATATTAAATCCAGTGCTGTAAAGGGACAACAAGGCACACCGAAGTCAGTCAATAGGAAAGTTGTTGGTTGTTTGACTTCCATTTCTAAGCTATCCCTAAGCTTTTGTTTTAAGCTGACCAGTTCAGGCCAGCATTCTTCCTGGGAGGCTGCATGAGCAGGAAGTGGGTGGCAGAAAGGAAAGTGGGGCGGAGGGAGGTGGAAGAGGGGAACGGGGTGTAGATGGAGGCAGGAGACTTGATTTTGGGTGGTGAACACATGATGTAATATACAGATGTTGTGTTACAGAATTATACACTGAACACCTGTATGATTTTATCAATCAATGTTACTTCAATACATTCAATTAAAAAAAAGAAAATCTAGTAATTTTTCTTTACTTTTTTAAAAAAGATTTTATTTATTTATTTATTTTATTTTTTTATTTTTGTTCAATTACAGTTATTTGCATCCTCTCCCCTCCCCTCCTCCCTTCCCCTCCAGCTCCCCTCCCCCCCAGCTTCCCTCTTCCCCCTTAGTTCTGTCCATGTGTCCTTTACAGTGGTTTCTGAAAACCCTTCAGAAACCACTGTAAAGGACACAAACAACCTAGGTGCCCATCTACAAATGAATGGATCAAGAAACTATGGTACATTTACACAATGGAATTCTACACAGCAGAAAGGAAGAAGGAGTTTATACCCTTTGCAACAGCATGGGTGGAACTGGAGAGCATTATGCTAAGTGAAGTAAGTCAGGCAGTGAGGGACAAATACCATATGATCTCACCTTTAACCGGATCATAACCAACAAAAGCAGAAAGCGAGCAAAACATAACCAGAGACATTGAAATTAAGAACAGTCTAATAATAGACAGGGGAGAGGGGGGAGGGGACAATGGGGAGAAGGGTTTTCAGAAACCACTAGTAAATTTTTAATTCTACAAACAACTGTTTTCACAGATTCTAATTCTTTCCACCTTCATTCATTCCAGAGATGCGCAATTTGTTACAATAGTTATATGTGTTTTTAAAACAATGGCCCCATGTTAAGCACCATTATCTTATACTTGAAAGGAAGAAAGAAAACATCTTAGACTTGGAAGATAAATAACATACCATGTGCTTGAGACTCTACCCTGGCCTCAGGTTGTATGGTCCTAGACTTTGATTACCTGGAAAGTAAAAGGCAAGTGTTGGCCCACTTTTTTTATTCAGGTTACTCTTGTTGGATTCACCTGACATTTCCCCAACATTTGTATACTTTCTATTCACATTTTGATTATTTACCTACCTTCCTAACACGTTTAAGCAAAGGTAAATGAGCAGTGTATGGTGAGGTTAAATTGATGGCTGCAAGGGTCTTAACACGAGTCTTCTCAGGCTGTGGGTGGAGCCAAGGGGCTGGCAGCAAAAAAGTGCAAATCTCATATAATCTTCATAATGACACTACAGCCCCTGTGCACACGGCACGTGCTGTCCACACTCAGAAAGACAACGGACTTCAATCCCACAACCACCGTGGCTCCCCAGTGGAGTATATCAGGACAGCCCCAGGGTTCTGTAAACTCCACGGTCTATAAAGGTGCCTACCTTCAATGATTTAATATTATTTTGCCATCAAGGAAAAAAAAAATCACTCTCCTTTCCCACCACACCCAAGACCTTTAGGTCTTTTTAATAAACTCACTGTTCCTATTTAAAGGAGAAAGGCTACGACTCTTACTCTGTGTACACAGTGCATTTGTAAAGGAGGAGGTGCGTAAACCTTTGCATTAGGACATATGTTTTTTTTTTCTTTTTTAGCAGTTAAGACACAAATAACATTGCACAGAGTTTAATGCATGCTTGCTTTTCTAAGCACTCATTTACTGTCAGTTAGATGGGACCTAAGAGATAATATGCTTTAGAATCTTTAGGAAAGAAAAGCAGGCCCTCCATTACGAAGCCCATATTAAATATTCTGCTAATTAGTGGTAATTTCATTAGATGCTCATTAGATTACAAGAAACACATCCATGTAATATGGTTACTAGAAAGACCTCACTGTCTTAAGAACAAGAGAAATATATTAGATCATATTGCTAAGCAATTTTTCTTGCTGACAAGGGCAATTTTTCAGCAACAGCACTACATTTAGAGCAGCAACATAATGGGAGAGTAGAGCAGATGCTGAAATTTAGTCAGACATAAATCTTTTTCACTTTATCTCCCCTGCAATGTAGAGAAGACAAGAAGAAAAACAAATAGCCCAGAGAGCAAACAAATGATGGTGTCTCAAGGAAACGTAATAATGTAATGTCCCAATATTGAAATCACACACATATTGAAGGGTTGACATCTGGAAAAATAAATAGTGTTTAATTAAATAAGATGACAGTAACCAAATGTCAGCACTTTTTCCCAAATATCAACATGTAACAAGCAGAGGAATGAAATGATCCTTACCCATTTTGATAACCTGTTCAGACATTCAATTATTCGAGTTTTTATCTACCAATTCAACCCTGGAATTTATAGATCAAAGATACCTCTATTCATTCTATCAATTAAAAATTATCATTTACTTGACGCTTGACCCAGAATTATGTATTTGACAAATCTCACTGCCTCCGAGGCCACTCTAATTCTCAGCCTGTTACCCTTGTTTGTTCACAGAGGGTCACGAGACAAAGGTCACAAGATGAACTGCACTTGCTGAATGAAACTGTCTGACACTCTGATGCACACTGAATTTTCCCTCATCTAAACGCTGATTAAATTTATGATTATTAATCATACAACTGAGCACAAGGTCAACTTTATTCAGATGTAGCTTTCACTATCCAACAATATTTAACTCCCCATTCTGAAGGCAGGTTGTTATTTCAAATATTTTTTCTTTTATTTAATATTCTCCCAGTGTATTAAACAATGGAGAATATATAGCAAAATTGTTTGTCTTTTACAAATAAGCTTCTTCCAGTTTTAAAAATCATGCCTTTTTTCAAAGAAATAATAATAGGGTTTACCAAAAAAAGTAAAAATCACTTTAAACCCACTTCCCAAATCAATGCTAACTTTTCAATAAATACTTTATAATCCAACTGTCCACTCCCTTTCCCTCTGTCTCCCTTCCTCCTTCTCTATTTATGTATCTCTATTTATATTTTTACATAAAGAGTATACAATAATATTCTCCAATACTGCTTGGTTATATTTACTTAGTTATCACAAATATATTTATACTTTGATTTAAAACACGTATATTTTATTTTATTTTTTTTTCTAGCTAGAGGCTGGAAGAGGAAATGAAAAATCATTGGTCAGCGGACACAGAGGTCCAGAGCTTCGCCAGATGAAAAGAGTACCACGGATGGATGCTGATAATGGCTAAACAACGGGAATGTGCTTCATGCCCCTGAACTATACACTTCAAAGTGGTTAAGATGGTACATTCTACCTAATTAAGAACAAAGATGATACAGCCTTTAACTGGAACATAATCAACAAAAGAAAAAAGCAAACAAAATATAACCAGAGACGTTGAAATTAAGAACAATCTAACAACAGCCAGAGGGGAGGGGGGAGGGGACTGTGGGGAGAAGGGTTTTCAGGAACACTATAAAGGATGCATGGACAAAACCAAGGGGAGGGTGGAAGAAAGGGAGGGAGGTGGGGTTGGCTGGGGTGGAGGGAGGGGAGGGGAGGGGAGGGGAAAAATGCAGACAACTGTAATTGAACAGCAATAAAGTAATTTAAAAAAAAAAAGAACAAGAGAATGAGTTGATACATTTCAACTCAGAAGTACACAATAGCCTGGCCTACACACTACCTGGCTGCAAATAAACAGAGACTATCCCAGGCTTCACATGAATCTCAGTTATGTATTTCTCGATATCTCCATTTTAAACATTATTTTCTTCTGAAAAGATAAAACAATTCAGTATGAATGTTACTAAAAAAATTCTATGGTTATTGTTAGGAAAACAAACCAAATATTTTGTGACCTAAAAATACCAGTTTTGCTTACTAAACAAGTTATATTTGTAAAGGTAAACATAGATGGCATTTTGGACTTGGCTTTGAAACAGGGTGAAACAGGACAATATATTTTAGTGGGACTTTTTGATAGTAAATAACATAAAAACAATGACAACCTGATAAGGGTTTATGCATTCAAGGAAACTCTTTTCCTCAAGGAACTAAAAGTTCAAGTTCAGTTTAACTAACACATGGTTCATTTCTCTTGTTTTTCCTCATTTGTTAATTACATCATTTGATTGTAATTCCTGGGCTTGTGCTAAAAGGCAGCAGGAATACCAGACTTCATAAACACCAACCCATTACCCAGAAAGAGATTTTCTGCGTGCCAGGATTTCCAGCCAGTATTCTGAACTTAATTCTGAAATAATTTTAGTTGTCAAGTAAATGCCATGGGCTGATTGATTTAGCCCTGCGTTAACTAACGCAATCACTGTGAAAGTGTAAATACACTTACCATGCTTATTTTAGATTGAGTCAGATCTACTCCTATAGTCTGGTGTATTTGTGGAGTAGTATAAAGTCTGAGGCCAAAGAAATGATGAAAAAACTAAGTCCAAAAATGGAAACAGTTCACAATTTAGAGATACAGCCAATATAAAATATTAACGTCATAATCAGTTTCATAGCAAGCAACATGAGGGAAAGACAGAAGGGTCTCAAATAAGATTACTCAGGACTTTACTGAGGACCCACCGTTTGGCGTAACAGGTCAGAAGAGGATCACCTGTGGCAGCATATGGTTTCATTCTGCATTCATTCAGGCAGCAAATATTTTTTGGATTCCACTATGTACCAGTCTCTAGTGATAGCACTGTGAAAAAAACAAATTTTCTGCCTCTAGCACATACATTCAAGTGGAAATGAAGCACAAAATAAGTCAGGGAGATAAGAAGTGCCTTTCAGGAAGCTTGTCATGTCCTATTTTACATAGCATGATTGAATATGGACTTACTAAGGAAAAGATATTTGAGCAGAAATATGAAGAAAGCACTCAAGACGGAGAGGGCATCAGGCACAAAAGCACTGTAGTGGGAGCTTGTGGGACATGCTCAGGCATCAGCAAGTTCACACGACGGTTGGGAGGAGACTGTGTAAGGGGGAGACTAGTAGGAGACAATGTCAAAGAGGTAGACAGCCAGGACCCACGGCGCCCTATAAGCCATTGTTAAGGCATTTTCTTTTTTCATATAAGGGGAAACATTTGAATGGGGTTAGAACAGAGAAGCAACATGGTCTATGTTTAAAAGAATTACCTTTACAAATGGGTTGAAAATAATATACTAAAAGGCCAGAAATAAAACAAGGATATTAAATAGGAAATGATGTAAGGAATCCAGATGAAAGATAAACATAGTTCAGGCAAGAGTGCTAACCATGAAAGCTGTAAAGAAAAAGTTGCATTATGCCTATTGATGATAGAATAAACAGAATTTGCTGTTAGATTTAGATGTGGGGTATAAGAAAAAAAAAGGAGGAATCAAAGCTAACTCCAAGTGTGGCCAGAACTCTTAAAAGACCAAAATCATTTTGGCATATGTTAAATTTGTGATGACTATTAGATATTTCAATGGAAATACTAAACAGGCAGCTGGTGAACAAACGTGTGGTTCACACAGATAATCAGAGAGTTTGAAGACAGATGTATGGTTGATACATAATCCGTAGGCTAAATGATACTTCCAGGGGTATGACTTTAATAAAAAACGTGCCTTGGACTCTCCAACATGTTCAGCTCAGGGAGAGGAAAACCAACAAAAAGAGAAAAGAAAAGGAGAGGAATTTAAACAACAACGTGGTGGGGGGAAAATGTCTCAATAAGGAGAGATCATCCATTTCAAATACCGCTGACGGGTCATGCAGGATGAGAAGTGGAATTCCTCGGCGGACACGGCCCTGGAGGGATCATTGAAGACCTTGGTAAGAGGTGTTGCAGCACAGGGGTAGGGGCATAAAACTGTGGAGATGGGGTTCGAGAGAGAATTATGAAGCGAGTTGGAAATAGTAAGTACTGATAATTACATATGTGGATTTTTGCATTAAAAATTAAGCGAATGTGCCTTTGAGCCAATAGAGGGGATTGTTTATTTTCAAGTGATGCCGTAACAGGGTGTTTATGCACTGATACAGCAGAGAAGGGAGAATTGTGGAGAGAGCCAGAAGAAGAAATGTGCTGTAGAGAGCGAGGCAAGGGAAGGCACTTGGCTCGAAGCTGGTTGGATTTATTCATCAGCATGTTTTTAATTTAAGGACTATGCAGTCGTTCACACTGAATGTTAGAATGAGAAGATGACTTTCTTCACAAAAGAGCTTATAAATCATAATACATTCACTATGAATACATTTCATAATTTAATTTATTCAATAAAAGTAAATATTTTGAGGGAATAAATTTAAGCATATGAGTAACAGAAACTCATTTGATACTGGGAAAAAACATAAAAAGATTAATTAATGAAAGCAAATCCAGCAGGATTTAAACAAAGCTAAACAGGCTATTAATGTTCAACCAAAACATGAAAATGAAATTTTATTCATGTGGGAGAACACTTGTGCGTAAAGGGAAAGATTTTGTATATTAGGTTTACAAAATGATACATTTAAACACTAGTCAACTCAAACTATTTCCTATGTGGCCTTTGATCTCTTTGAAAGAAAGTACAGCCATTACCTTGGCCACATATTCTGGAATACGAGGGCACAACAAAGTTAAACAATCCGAAGAGCAATTCAATTACCCATGGCTGCTGTCAGTCACTTATCTGGGTGCAGCTACTATCCATGCCCAAAAAGTAGAATGAAATACATAACTAAGTGCAGGTGGTTTACAACACAAATCCAGCAGAAAGAATTGGAGTAGACAGGAATAAGATAACCAGGTTTTAGTATACTGCACAGTACTTACTACCCACGTTGGAAATGAAAAGACCTAGCTTTGAGTCCAGGTTTCACCCTTAGGAGTTTTGTGGTCATATACCATGTTCTTTAATAAGCTTTTAGTAGTGGCAAAAATTAAAGAAGATAAAATGATGGGCCTAGCATACACGGAGCAATACATAGATGCTAGCCGTGAGATACATAAGGTTCAGCCTCCTATGAGCTATTACTTAGTATAATACTTAGCAACATATCCATTATTATCCTCCACGCACAGTGCAAAAGCTGGAGCATAGGTTATAAGCGTTGTTCCAACTCTACAAGGACATGGCGCTACTAATGTGAACAAGCACTAGATAAACAAACACGTCTGCTAATGTTCCCTGTGGCTGCCGTCATCCTCTGGGAAATGGAATCTCAGTGTACTACAATGGTCCCAATGAAAGTTTTATAAAAAGCCAATTTTTGATTATTCAAGAAAAAAATTATTTAACTGGATACCATGGCAGTAAAAGGGTCATGATGAATTTATAAATTAATTATGATGCCAATTCACAAAAAGAAAAATACAAAAGACCTCTTTTTCTGGAAGAGAATTCTGTGTATGAACATGGCCTACATTCTTCAGACATTAAGAAAAAACTCTTTGACCACTTTTCATTATAAAGAAAACAGGATTTATTGGTATTTTATAAAAAAAAATAATCAGTACAAAGACAATGTTCCTTCAAGAGCCACTCTCAGTGGTGAAAGTAATGCTGAGTGATCCTAATATCTAGCACTACCTACGTAGTTAACATTTGAGGGGGGATGAGACCAGGGATTAATTTAAGAATTAAAAAATTCTCCATATAGGAAAATGCACAAAACTCACCAAAAAAAAAAAAAATATCATGAACAACTTGAAATTTCCAAATGCATGGTATGTGAAAAACCCCATTTTTAAGGACCATTTTACAAGTCTACGATTTCTGCACTGTGAGGAAGGAGCATGGTTTTGTACTTAGGACCAACGGAGAAATGAAGGCAAAACATTGAGCAATTTTCTGAACCTCACACTCTAGAAAGTGGCTGAGCTAGGAACTGAACACAGTACTACAAGCACACATCCATTGCTCTTTCATGAATACCAGGCCGTCTGACAGTCACAGAATTATTTGATTAATACCCTTGCTTTACTGTAAGAAAATTATCTGGGTCTAATCTTACAAGATTTCCTAGGAATGTCTGAGGAGTTTTAAAAGAAATACTTCCAGAGGCCCCTTAGTTCCTTCATTACCCATTTCTGCCTGGGAGGGGAAACGTTTTTGAAAGGAGGCAGCGGGGCAGCAGCCACCCCGCTGCAGCCAGGGCAATGCACACTCTGTCTCCATCACAGAAGAGCAAAATCGCATGGGCTATGAAGTGGTCAATGTTGCAGCAAAATGAAAAAGAAAGTGATGGCAGGAAAAGGAGTGACACAATTTTTCAGCAACCCATTTATTATGTTCAGAAGAACAGTTTCGGGGCTATGGAAATATTTCATCACCTAAGCTGAATAAATTTCATTTAAATGAAATATTTAGTTTCTAGTATGAAGTAGCTATTGTGTCAATCATATTCCAGAGGGTGTCATTATAAATGAACAGTGGGGAAATCTGAATGTGTGTCAAAGTAGGACAAGAGAAGTGAATGATCAAGGAATATTTGTAAGACAAACATAATTGATATGATCATAAGTAAAATATAACTTTAATTTGATTCAATGAAAAGACAACTACAATTAGATCTTGTGATTGGTAGAGGTATTATCAGCAAGAAAAAAAGACTTTAGTAAAAGTTTAAATTATTAATATTTTAGAATAGCAATGTGGTATTGAAACTATTTGAAAGAGTTTTAATGGAATTCAGAATGCCAGATCTTATTGACATATCTCAAATTGTCCAATTATCTCTATCACTTCTGTCAACCCAGAGATCCAAGTTGCTATCTTTGGCCTGGGCTAGCCTAACATTATCTTCCTCTAATTATCTTCCTGGCATCCAGCCCTGCCCTCCTTCGATCTATACTGCAGTCAGAGTCATATTTTCAAAATGAAAATGGAATCGTCATTTTTTTCTAAAACCCTGCACTGGTTTCCAATTGTGTTTGGGGACAGACAGCAAAACTCTCAATGGCGTGCAGCAGGCTCTGCAGCCCACCTTTTCCTATCTCACTATTCCTATCTCAGACACACCCTACCCTCTTCCTGACCTAGCTAGAACTGCCTTCTTTAAATGCCTAGGATGTCATTTGCCCTGCCATTCCAGACTCTGCATAATTTGTGCCATTTGCCTGGCACACTGTTCCGTGACATCACCCTAGCCACTTCTTCTTAATTAACGATTCTTGATTCTTCAGATCTCACTAGAAACATAATTTTCTCAGGAATGTTTGTGTTATTCTCCGAAGCAAATCATCATCATCTTCTTCTCCTTCTTCTCATTTTCCTTTACCTTCTTCTCCTCCTCTTCCTCTTCCTCCTCCTCCTTTTCTCTTTCTTCTTGCTGTCATTACATGTTCTTAACAGATGCATGTTCTTCTCCAGTGGGGGTGTAAGCATATATTTGTAATTTTACATCAATTGGTATGATTATTTGACTAATATCTGTCTCCTGCCCCAAAACTAATTTGAAGCCCTTTAAGATCCTATGACCAAGATCCTATGATTGTGACTGTCTATTTTTGGTCCCTATTTTATTTTCATCTTTGATCATAGTACTGAACACATTAGAGGCAGTTAGTGGATATTTCTTTGAAAAATGTCAGAAGGCTTTAACCAAAAATGATTATAAACATAAAATAACAAGATTGAATTTTACTTTTTTTAACTTGGGTTTATATTCAGGTTAAATGTTCTTTTACTAACAAGTAATATGGTTTATATTGAAATAAAATGGTGTTATATTCATCACTCTATTGTTGTTATAGTCTAAGAAATATGTGAAACATTATTTCCAGTTCCTCTCATGAACAGATACCTCTACTAACCTGGGATGCCAGGGCACTGAGCCTGGAGACACTGGGATTGCCCCCGTCACAAACAAAGTGAGCGAATAATTCAGCCTTTGCTTTGCACCTGATCATGAATCAACGTGAGTGAGACCTCCTCTAGCCATCAAACCCAATACTCACTCTCCTAAAAGAAACTGCTTATACCAAACCCAATAGACCATTTATCCTTGTTTTCAATTGTCAGCACTCAAAACTTAGACTCCCTGGAATTCCATTCCATATGGTTCAAGTGCCTTTGCATGTTCTTGCGCCCATTCTCCCTTTCTCTCCTTCCAACTCCTCTGTTCACAGCCATCACAGCCGTGGCTCTCCATCACTGGCCAACTCCGCTATATCAGGGAATCTCCCTCTACGTCGTCATCAACTGAAGAATGGCTCTATGCTAAAACTCTTCTTTATCCAGCCTCTCAAATATATCGCAGGCTTCCTCCCTAATGCTTATTCAAGCAGTGTCATATGGTGACTACACACACTTGAGGGGAGACCCAAAACCCCGTAATATATTTATAAAAATTTGTGTATTTATTCTTACGCATTTAAGCTTTGGTCATCTTCAAAGTACTCTCCATTTGATGCAATGCACCTATCAAGATGCTTTTTTCCACTACTCAAAACAATTTTTGAACTTGTCAATTTTGATGCCTTTTAGTGCTTCTGTCATTTTTTGTTTCATCTTTTCTACATTGGCAAAACATTTCCTTTTGAGGACTTTTCTTATTCTGGGGAAAGAAACAAAATAAAAGTCACTCTGGATGAGATTGGGCAAATAGGGAGGGTGGGGCATGGAGCTTATGTCGTTTTTGGTGAAAACCTGCTGAATACTGAGCAGGGTGTGGGCAGGTATGCTCATAAATCACCCATCACAAAATGGGCAAAGATATTGAAAGAGTCTTCAAAACAAAAATCACTGAAGCCAAACACAGCCTCTTACAACAACGCCAGATGGTACACTGTCACAGATGGGTTCCTAGAACACTCACTTAGCAGCGGAAGCCTATACTACAAGGGGCCCATGCTCCAGAAGATAATTACAGGTTTTTGGGGGTCTTCCTTCATAGATTCTTCTGTCTACTAGGGTTTAAGTCTAAATACTTCCACTTAATAACTAGAAACATAAATGAGATAATCTATATAGAGATTTTAGCACAATTCCTAAAACACAATATTAGCATTCAAATAATGTAGAATAACACTATCATTTTTAACCATTACTACCTCATCCTTGTTATTATTGATGAAAAAATAAAAATTAAAACCTGATCCTTTGAGGCTAACATGGATACATTATACCATGTCTTTACATTTTGTTTTCCGCCACAGATGTTGCAGTTTTTAATTTATTCATTGAACCTTTGATATCTGCCTTACTCAGCCTTCTACCTAAATCCTGCTATCTCCTTGAGTGATTTGACTTCAATATCCCATTGGCTGATACACCCAATAATTAACTTCTCAACTCTTTGATGTATTTACCTCTAGTGATTTATTCTTCTACAAACTATACTTGTTAGTGTTTTCATGCAAAATTTCCCCAGATATTCTAAAAAAATAATATTTTACCAAATTCCTCAGCCAATACATTTTTAAAAATGGGAACATGCATCATAATTCTATTGAAAGAATTAGAACTTAATGGTCAACATAGACATATTTCTCTTTGAAAATATGCACTGATGTGAACTCAAAAGCAAAACAGGCCATAGTGACACATGAGGTCAAACCTTAACATTTCCAGGAACATAAGAACATGCAAAAGAATGACTCAGTCCATGATCAAATCATTCAGATGGCTCTGTAGCTGCTGCCATGTTATAAGGTATTTGTGGCAGCATCTATTGCTAATAGGGAATCACTGCTACAAATAAAATACATATTAATACTCTTTTGACTTCTGCTTATGATGTAGAAAGATAAAAAAAGCATCATATCTACCTTAAGAAGAAGAAAACATGAACAATCTACCAAATTATGATTTTTCTTGAATTGACCTAAGATCTGGATTTGGAGACTCCCTAAAATTCTATTTTTCACATAACCCAAGTCAAGGACTATATTTTAGAATTTATTTTAAATCTTTTCTTAAAACATTGTCCTCTTGGCATTCCGTTAAACTTGATGCTCAGTCCTTTCACCTCCTCTGACATTCCTCAATCCCATGCAGTGACATCCTCTTGTCCATGCAGCTACTAGGGATGCCCAAGGCTCACATGGGTACCTCCTCC